>SJJU01013612.1:0-10158 GCA_012932125.1 Conopomorpha cramerella
AAAAGAGTCCCATTGGTACACGTCCAGTAGCCGGACTCGAACCCGGGATCTCCCGGTTACAAGTCAAGTATCCGACCAACTGGACCACAGACGCTCTGATGATAGATACATAGCTAAAATCTTTTTTTGAAAATAACACCAAAACCACCTAAAAACCAACTAAGTATTATAAATGTGTCCTTAATGGGGAATTTGACACGATGTATGTTTCTTTGACAGATATCGTCTTTGTCTATTAATTTTATTAAAGTACGACAAATATATGACATTAACGATAGAAATATGGACTGGACTGTCAAATAAATGTCCAATTTTTTATCCAAAGCCAGCCAAATCCAAAAAAATACTAATATTGACATAGCTCCCAAATTATAACACTTTAGTTAGAGAATGTTAGCTTTAAATAGGTGGCAAATAACCTCCTTTACATAACCTTATGCTATGGCCAGACCTTCACCAGTCACCCTGTATGTCGCTGATAGGTATCCAGGGTGACTTCTGTCAGTTGTATTTAAGTACGTTCTTTGTTTTTTTGGGTGAATCATTCAAATTTTTGTAACATGCAGACAAACAATAAAAAAATTACTGTCACTTACAATACTGACTACTTGAAGTTAGTAATTTCGATGACATTTATCCCCCCTAATACAGCCAGCGCCATCTATCATACATAACTAAGAGAAACAAGGGCCCCGAAATTTCCTCATTAAATGTGAATCGTACTGACTCTCAATGCAATAACAAGGTTAGCTTTCATCACAGTATAGGTTGCACATTGTAGCCTTCATCCATCCGTCATGCGAAGTCGACGCCCGTGTCTAGCAGTTCTCTAACGAGTTCCGTAGCTTTCCTTGGCAGCATTCGGAGTAGATGGCCGAGATACAGCAAATGTCTGGGTATGGACACCTCCACGTAGTTTCTCCGCACGCTGTCCAGGATTGACGACGCCGCCGCCTCTGGAGCTATCGTGCCAAAGTAGCTTGGGATTCTGAAATTATACATTTAATATGTCATTGTATCTGACGTACAATAGGTATATGAATTGAGGTCGTCAGCGCTAAAATGGCCTCAATTGTAAATTGACAGATATAGAGACTATTGTGATTCATATTTAGTTAAACAACTAAGCAAAAAAGTAATAAAAAATACTAACCTGAATCTTAGGTCTGGCGTTTCTTTAGCATTAACAATGAAAGGATAAATATGTATCAGTGACACATGGACATCATCGTTCTTGTTGATTCGAAAGTCTTCCCGCAGTGACTCTGCCAGTCCTTGAACCGCAAACTGTGCAACACTGAGCGGCAGCTGACCCTTGATGTGACTGAGACCAGCAACAGATGTCAGAGCCACAATGTGGCCTTTATTCTTTGCCTTCATTTCTGGCACAAATTCGTCTATTATCTGGAAAAAATACATGTATCTTCAACTTTGACACTATTAATATTAGGTACACATAGTAAATTACAAATTATTACAACTTAATTTCCTTGCCCTTAAGGCTCTTTGAAAATAATTAACTGCCCACTATAATTTTCTATGTAAAATTAATAACAAAGATTAATGAATAGAATATAAACTAAAGACAATGGTATCATGTGTAACTGAGCTCATTAACAGGTATGATTCATATAAAATATGTAATACAAAAAAGTACTGAAACAATGAAAACAAAACATTTACTTGGCATAAAATACAACATACATACATACACTTCACGTCTGTCTCCCAGAGGGGTAGGCAGAGACTACAGATCTCCATTTGTCATGGTTCTGGCATACCCCTTTCGCTTCATCTACATTCATACATCTTTTTATACATGACCTCCGGTTTCGAGTACTTTTCACGCCACCTTCGGCCAGGACATCACCAATGTGGTCAACATATGTTCTTCTGGGGCGACCACTACACACCCGGCCCATTACATCACCCATATAAATCTCTTTCGTCAATCGACTTTCATCCATTCTCTCCATATGATGTACTTATATACTGAACATTGTATTTGGGCATATAAGATACAATGTTAAACATGAACATGAGATATTTTTTTATTTAAACAAAGTATTATAAATCTATCAGTAATTGTAATTAATCCACACAATAATTCTCACTCAGTTGCAGGATGTAGATAAGATAACAAAATTATCAGATTACTCACCCAAAAGTATGATGTCAAAGTCAAATCCAATGTGTCATGGATATCCAGGGGTGGTTCGGTGAGCAATGACCTGGGACTTGGTATTCCACAGCAGTAGAACAGCATACTAACAAAACCAATATCTTTTTTCACATTCTTCGCTAACAACTGTACATTTTCCACCTTAGTGATGTCACAATTGTAACTAACTGCTGAACCACCAGCATTCTTGATAAGCTGGACTGTGTCGTCATTATTGCTAGCGTTAATATCTACACAGAGAACTATTGCACCGAGATTCGCCAACTGTACAGCCAGCTCACGACCTACACCTCGGCCTGCGCCAATTACCTGTAAGATAAACAATTATAAAAATAACAATAAATATTCTAGAGTAAATAATGATAATGCATTGTTATTAGATGCTATTAGTGGTTTGATGAACTAACCGTTGGAGCGAAGTCAATGCCCCCAGATAAAAAAAATTAAACTCTTCATCCAAAAAGAACCATCAGCTAATTGAGTTTGTATGAGGACAGAAGTAGGACCCTTTTGGAGACACATCCTGCCAGTTGATTTGGTAAAAGTGAAACTTTAATAAATATGTTTAGCTAAGGGTCCACAATAGTGTTAAATCATTTAAATGTTCTCATACAAGTATATTTACATACCTACCTAGAGTGAATAAAAAAATTAAGTATGCCTTCTCTACTTTAAATTTAAATGAATTCTACAGTACTATAAAGTCAAATGAACTACTTACCAATGCAGTTTCCAATCGCACAGACTTCAAAGGTGGTGGTTTCAAAAGTTGGTAAACAGATTGGAGTATAGCACATGCAGCATTTACCATTACCCACATAATGTCTATAAATAATATGCACAATGAGTATGCTTTCAGCAACATTTTGATTGGGAACATCAAGTTCAAGAGAGTACTAAATATCCAATCTATTAAGTTATTATTGTTTTTATCCTGAAATAAAGGAAGAAGCCATATAAGGAAAATGTATAAGTACTTGTAAAAACATAGTGAAATGAATACTTTCCCTAATTAGGAAATAAAAACTTACCATTATCTCATCATTTGCTCTATAACCTTCTACTGGCTGTCTTATCAGCAACTGCAACAATGATTTAGTCATTTTTTTTTAATAAGTTATAGGTAATAAGATAACAACCTCGTTTGGAACGTCGGACCGAACTATTTGAAACATGTAATATTGTAATGTATTATCGTATCGTTATCTTGTGCTTTGATATTTTATTAGATGTATCAAAATACAATAAATAACATTTTGAATGATAATTGTTAGTTTTAGTAATGATAAGAGTTTAAGTATACCTCTGTGTAAAGATTCCAGTTTCTTCTCTCAACAGCAAATCTTAAAATATAAGGGAATACAATAAATAGCACGAAATATGAACCAATCAACCGACAAAATATAGAAATTGTTTTGATTCTAATCACAGGCAGACAATAAAATACTGACAGATGCTTTCAGATTTGAGTGACGTATTGAAAGTGTAGCCAGGCAATTGGTGCAAAATACTACCATTGAATATGTGTATGTGTTTATTTATTATAATAAAATGGATTTGAAACGCACAAAGGAACAGTCTTTTACAGTAATGTGGAATCCGGCTTTTCTGTTTTCAGATGCGATTACCTCGACAACGATTTCTAATTTTCATTGTGAACAAAAACAAACTTGCCTTTGCCTGTATAAAGCTGGATGAAAAAAGAAAAGCTTGACAAACCTGAATCGTAGAAAAAAAATCGTCTAAAATCGGTCAATCCCATTCTCAATCCTCTTTTTCAGTAACTTCAGTTGTTTGTTTGTGTCTGGATTTATTAATATTTTTACGATTTTTCTTCATGGAGAGTCGAAATCTTGATTCGAACTTGCCCATATTTCCGATTTAGACTGAATGTTACGTAGGGATAACGTAAGTTAATAATAGTAACCATGGCCTTTGTCTACCAGGGAGATAGTGATTTAGAAGCAAAATCGAAAAAAGGTTTGTTTCCATACAATAATCAGTCAAGACCTTTCTACTACGAAGTACAAGGGTGGTAATGATGCTATTTCACAACTTATTTACAGCTGCTGAGAGGATATCGGAGAATATGCATATCGTAGCTAACGAACCTTCTTTAGCGCTCTACAGACTTCAAGAGCATGTAAGGAAAGCTTTACCAGCTATGGTCGAACGTAGAACTGAGGTGACAAAGTTGCAGCAGGAGTTACAAGGCAGATGTTATGATGTGGAATATGCCCTAAAGTAAGTACTTAAGCTCTAAACTTGCAAACATACAGGATTTTATGTGTAACTGAGGTGCATAGTGAGTAGGTAGGTACTCCAATTTGCTGACGATATTGTGGTCATGGTGAAATTGCTGGATTAGAAAACAATGCTTAATCTAGTGACAAGTGGGTCTTTATAAACATGGACTAAAGTGTGTTCGACATTAGTAAACAAGCCCTCGACTTGGGTCTCCAGAAGTGGATGGCAACAGTGAAACACTTGTTTACAACAAGAATCTGTTTGTAGGCATGATAATTGAGGGCTACTTTAATTAAATTTTCTGGAGATTCTGTAAATATGTTGAGAGAAATGTAAAAGTAAGAATTAGATTATGTGAATGTCAGGTAAGGAAGTTATAAACTCTGTAATTTGGGCTCTCAATCCTCTATGTGTGGATTGAGTATATTTATGTTAATTTGCAAGTCACTGTTTGACATAATTTGTGTAAAAAATGTGTATAAAATAAAAGAAAGTTTTTAAACTGTAATGAAAAATAGAAAACATTCTAATTTGTAGTAAAGGGAAGAAGTGTTTTTATTTATAAAGGGAAGAAACTTTTATGCTAATTCCGGCTTATTCCGGAAAATCCACCCTAGGATGGATAGTGGAAAGGTGTGTCTAAATTTTTAGATATTTAGGGTTTAATTTTTTTTAAATAGCAGTATTCATTCAAAAGGATTGATATTAGCTTGACACAACAACAAACATCTAAATATATAAAAGGAAAAGCTGACTGAATGACTGACTGACTGACTGACTGACATATCAACGCACAGCCCAAACGGCTAAACGTAGACACTTGAAATTTGGTACGGACATAGCTTAGGTACCATAGGGGTGCACTAAGGAACGAATTCCCGAAATTACCACGGGAACGGGAATTAACGGGATAAAACGTTTGTATGAAAAATCTAAACCGCTCAAGGTAGACGCTTGAAATTTGGGATGCAGGTACCTTAGTGCACTTAAAGCTTAGGTGCAACAGGCTATTGGAAAATTCCCATGGGAACGGGAGTTATCGGGAAAAAAGTTTTGTATGATAAACCGCTCAAGTTAGACGCTTGAAATATAGGATGCAGGTACTAAACTACGCGAATGAAATCGCGGGGCGTCCACTAGTTTAACATAAGCAGTAACAGTAATAGTTTTTTTTTCATTGCATTAAGTATTTAATTCTTTTGCACAAAGCAAGCAGTATGTAAGCCAATTTTCAAAGTAAAAATTATTAAAGAATGAGCCCCTTTTTATTTTAATTATGATGCTGTCAATTGGCCCTCAATTAAAACTTACAAGCAAATATTAACTAAACTGTTATTCTCTGATATTCCTCTGTGAGACCTACAATTTACTAAGAACAAAATGTGACATTTTGTAAGCATTTTGAATTTCCTGAAATTTTAAGTCACCTTTTCATCCCAAAAAGAGGTAGGCCTCCTGATTGTAGATATAAGTACCGATGGGCTCACCCTCTGTCACGTTTGGGTCAAATACGCTTGGTGAACTGTGGGTACTTGCGCTTTAGCAAGTGCCTCTGCCTACCCCTCTTTGGGATTAAAGGCGTGAAGTGTGTTTTTATTTAAGTATCATGCCACAGAACCTCTAAATATTCATAGATGATTAAAAACATACTTTGTCTTTTTTCAGTGCTGTGAAATCCATAGACAAGGCAACAGATAGTTTCAAGAATATCCAGGAAATGTTGAAGCAATCAATATTTCTGAAACAGCAACTCAAATATGAGGAGACTAGGCGAAATAAAAAAGATTCGAGTTCAGTGTATAAGCGTCTATCTGCTCATATTGTGTTAGACCTCCCCGATTTGTCCGAGTTCTCCATGGTCCGTGAGACCACAAACAGAATTGAAAATATTATGGCACACGCTAGAGGTTCATCAAATGAGTTGCACAGGTCTCACACTACATTGCACTGAACATTTAATAATGTGGAAGATGCTAATCTGCTTGATGTATTGTGTTTACTGTCCTGGTCCTGAAGTTAGTCCATCTATCCAAAAGTATACCTTAGGAGTAATAGATGTCAGTGGCGTGCACACCATATAGGCAAAAAGACACTGCCTGACTACCTTAGTATTTTGGCTACCCAACCTAATAATAGAGTTGTTGCTAGATCGTTTTTTGTTGTACTCACGACAGAGACTAACGAAGTCCTGTGTTTTGTGGGTGAGTAGATATGTAGGTACCTGTATTTCGGAAAGACAAGTTACCTATACGTAGGTGTCAATCCTTGGGGATTACTGCCTACCTTGTCGTAAAACCCAGTGCACGCCACTGATAGATATCAATAATACATTGTTACATCTTATACAATGTTCAATTAAAAAATGTTGGCGAAACTTAAGAAAGTAACTTGCTCATGATACCAAATAATAATAAGTTTATTTACAAAAATAACTTTTCCCTTTTCATACTAGTCAAAAGTGACTCATTTGCCGACATTTTGAATTTAATGTTGTATAATAAGGTAGGTACGTACTTACTAAGAAGAATTTCGATAATGGGTATAGACGGACTAACCGGTACAGAATGTAGTAAAAATGTGCACAACACTTTTTTATTTACGGTAAATACTTGTGTGCATGATAATGGTGGGGTTGTTGTGTGAGGTACTTCCTAGTCACCTAGTAATACAATCCTTGTGTAAATGGCTTCTTTTGCTTGCTGCATCCCTAAGTTAGACTGACTAAAAAGAGAGCTTCCAAAATTTTCCTATGGCAGTCCTGAATGTACCAAAGGTACTGCCAGTACCCTATGCTACTCAACAACTCATACATGCTTAGAGGAATGCTTAGTCTGTCTGTACAGCTAGGCAAGGCATCAACTTTAGCTAAATTTCGTTCTGGATGTTAAAGGACATTAATGCTCTATGTTGTCTGGTGGTTATAGTGAACACATCTCTGTCTGTATTCTATTAATGTTAAAAAGTAGGTACTATCGTAGATGCTTTTCATAGATTTAGTCCCTCAATGCCGACTTTACCCAAAATTACTATGTACTTACTTATTAACAATTTCGTACCACTTGTACCGCTATGCCAACATCACTTTATGATTTATTGTTATACCTTAAAAAATAATAGAAAAGTTGGCATATTGCAATAGGCTTTGAACGGTTGTTGGCAATAGTCGGCATTCAGTGATTTGTGAGAAGCAAATATGACAACTAATATGACATAGCGGGTCAAGTTGTAGGACCTTTTTTAAATTAGTAGACATTTTGTGGAAAGTCGGCATTGAGGTACTAAATGTTTTCATCTTACCTAAAACAGTATTATCTAGTCTACAAATAGTAACTAAGTTCAACGTTTTCCCCCAATTTTTATCCTAACACCCATCTGTGAAGCGGTTATATTGTATTCTTACACTAACTCTGCTCAAGTTAACATGCCTGTTGTGTAATCATGTTTATATCAATAATAATTCCAATGTAACACTAACAAAACTCTTTTATTAATCGCATGCAACTTACAATAATATTTCTGAACAATAAGTGGGTAGCTTAACTATCGTAGAAGATAACAGACCAGGGTAATTCTTTTAACTTGAGTAGGTTATACCTTGCTTCGTACCAATGCAAAGTGCGCAGATCCTGAAGGATGTCAATAAAGCTCGTGCGCTTTATTTTTCCATGGAAGATTCTCCCCCAACAGGACTGTTTAGGTTCTTTTTCAGGGCAAATCTCTGTAGTGACGATGCTATTGTAAACGTAGTCAATGGGTATGCCGGCCACGACGTAAGAGTACACTTGCTCGTTCTGTTGTTTCAACAACTCCATTCTTTCGAATATTGTCGCCCAGTCCAGGTCTTCGTCCAGGATTTGGACGTTCACGAGTACCTGTAACAAATTCGTGTGTTCCTACTGTTGGCCAAGAAACTGCTCCACCACCCTAAGGTTACAGTACAATAAATTCATGATTGTATTTTTTTAATGAGAAGATATAAAAGATATAAAAATTAAAAATAGAAGATTTTTTTTTTAAAGAAACGCTCACAGACATGATATTTAAGTTTAAAGGCGGTATTATAACGCGAAAATTAATCAAAGATAAGCATTCAGCTTACCTTCGTTGTTTGCTCGACGTTTCGACACAGTTACATGTGCCTAGAGCTGAGACAGCTCTTATCTTTGGTTAATTTTCGCGCTAAACCTAATATCCGTTTAAAACTTTTAATATCAGTCAGCGCGTTTCCTTAAAAAAATATTTAAATTGCGGGTAGTAGGTAAAGTCTCGCTTTACATAGGAGCACTGCACATCACTAATTGTTTGAGATATATTGCGGGCAGTTACAACAACGCCCTTGCAAATGGTTTGGTCACTTGTTTACAAACATAATCACCGAGTCTGTCGTTTGCCTGCACTCGCTCAATCATACCTCAGGGGCGTCTATGTAAATGTTCAAATTTCATTCCTAGGCTTTAATTTCATTCATTTCATTTCAGTGATTTTGGTAATATTGTCTATCTGCAGTCATCATGGGATTTTAAGTTACAGCTTCGCACCTTCAGGCAGAGCTATCAATCACGCGCATATAAGGCTCGTCTGCGTCGTCTGCCTAACCTACATTTACCATGTCTATTATTTTTGGAGATATTTTCTATGTTAACTGAGACGTTCCCAAGATCAAACTCAAGTAGGAATGAGTCAAGCCTATTTGTTTATACCATTAGGTAACATTAAGGCTTCGACAGATGTCATTAAGAACTCGCATCTCTTTATGAGATACCTTACGTGAATTATGGTTACCCTTCATTTCCGCCGGCCAAACGTTCACACGAACATTTTGCCACATTCATGTACGCTGGTTATGCCTTATTTCACGGACAAATGACCAGGGGGCCAAGTCTGCTTAGCTCTCATAGTTGCATCGCTCTGGCATAGTAGCGTAAAACAACGTGCATCGCAGTTTTATTACGGACGACAGTGATAGGAAAGTCGCGAAAACAGCAATGCACTTCGTTTGCTGCTGCTTTGCCAAAGCGATGCAATTACCAGAGTTTAGCTGAGTTAGGCCCCAGATCACTAGGTACATGTCAATCATGTTTTCTTGTGCATGATTTGCCGGTGGAAACCTACGAGGTAATCTCTTATGTTGAGTATATCGAAATAAGTAATAACTTACCTAGTTCAATCATATTAAGTTTCTTAGTTTTTAGAATATACTTGACAGCCTGTTTCTTTTGTGCTATCGTGCTCTACAAAATGAGCGAGATGCAACTATAAAGTCAAAGTTTGTCAAGATTCTAAAAGCGAATAGGTAAGCTAGCTAATAATACACACATCAAAAGTGTTTAGGGATCAAGAACATTTTTATCTCTCAAAAAAATCTAATTTATTGAAATCAAACCTAATCTTCTGGATTGATCTCATTCCTAATTCCCCATGCCTGTATCAATGACTTATCACCACATTTTTTGTAACTTCTTGGTTGCAAATATTGCAATCTTCTAAAATGTACTTGATCCCTAGACACTTTTGATGTGTGTAATTAGCGTTACTAGTATTAGCTAACTTATTCGCTTATTCGTACTAGTTAATCGTTCGGTCAAGAAGTTCGTCTACCAGTTTCGATAACAGTTCCTATGTTACTAAAACACCAATAATGTAGAGAGTGGTAGACCATATTTTTGGCTGACTGTACTTAATAATCTGTGGCCTCATAGGTACAGTCGGCCAAGAATCTGCTCTACCAC
>SJJU01013617.1:0-15590 GCA_012932125.1 Conopomorpha cramerella
TAGTAATGTGCTCCTTTTTCCATACTTAGATACACATTTGGACACGTAACGCCGATTTGACGCAACTATTGCAACCAACACAATCCCGAAAGATAGCGCAGAATGTTCCTGTGACATTCATAGGCTTCACGACCTTTGTTGTCCAAAGATTTTTGCTGATGTTACAACTTTATTTTTCTCATGAACTCACACTACAAAGGATATAAAATATATAGTTTTCTTTCTTTCTTTTCAAAAATGATGTGATTATGTTGTCTTTGAATAAGTTTTTCTATCGCAAGTATTTAGAGTAGGTACATTTCCTCCAGATGACAGTAAAAAAATCCTGGTTAACATTCGCTATTAACAGTATACACTGTAACATTCATTATGAACCCCACTATCATGTTTTGAATACTTATTGCTGCTTAGTTTTGTTTTAATTTAATGATAGGTATCTCCTGAACTTTAATTATTTACATAAAATCATGATTAATCCATAACTCATCTTGTTTTGTTACAGAAGTACCGGACTAGGACGCAAATCCTGGACGTAACGAAATTGTAGTACGCTTTATTTCAAGTACTTTAACCTGAGAAGCAGTACACAGACCAGAAGTACTTTAATTTTCCACAAGAATACAGTTTAATATTTACTGGTGAAACTTAATTTGAAACTTGTTAGGAATGTATGGTGTGATTTGAGAATCACCAGAATTTTCATTTAAATAATTATACATTGTCATGTCATTCTTGTTCTATATAGGCTGTAGTGCCAAATGTCGGTGCAGTAATAATAGTTAAGATACTAGCATAACTTTCAATTATGTGAAGAGTTACGGTCGACCAAAAAAATGATCTATTAATTTTGAAGTCTCGTCCTGTATGTCGACTTTTTCTGTGTCACTAGAATATCAATAAGGTAGGAGTTGTTATATTGCGATAAGTAAGAAAATGAACCTTCTTGTCTAATAACATTCATTTGAATTTCAACCTTAAGATGGTAAACCAGAATCTTGGCCGACTGTAGCTAACAGCATGGCAAGCGTTTTCCATCACAGGCTACATCGCTGCATAATACCAGAGAGAACGGTTGTCAAACGCTTGCATTCATGTGCAATAGAAAAATACACAGATCTGCTTCTTGAAGTAATTTCAATAATTTTGGTCAGTTTAACAGGTAAATCCTTTTTTTTACCTAGAACTTGACGTATTGAAAAAAAATTTCTTTCATTATGAAAAGAAGGAGACACGCTAACATCTGATTAAGATTTTCTGTAATAAAAACACTAGGTACTTAAAGACAATAACACTTTTTGTATTGTATAATCTATGTAATGAATAACGACATTATAGTTTTTTTTACAATTTTTTTTGTTACTATATAAGTATATGATACACATATATATAAAATATTCTTATAATTCTGTTACTTTTAAACATTAAGACTACAAATAAAATGGTGCATATACACATAAGACTTTCAATGTCGATATTGACGTTGTTCCTATTACATTATTTCTCTAATAAAATATAGGTATTTATTTACCAGAAGTATTTATTAGGCTAGAATTTCTTGCAGTTTACTTTATATATGTTTACTAGTTATACAATAAAATTAATTTCTGCTGCATCATATAAAAAAGGAAATTCAAGTGGTTTTATCACAAACAAAACGTGATTCAATTTTAGCTCTAATCCTAGTTGTTTCTTTCATCTAGTAAACATCAGAATGCGATAGCACGAGATTTTAGAAGAGAAATAAACATAAACCATGTTTCGCCCCAATAAGGAACGAGTTTTCCAATCTTGGATATTCCCTTATAATTTATCTTCACATAATGTGAATTACGTAAATAGTACGAGCTGACTGCAAATAGATAATAGATTTCTGTTGACCAAACCACAATTACTACTTCGTTCAGAGTTCAAATGCATGTACATTTAAAATAATTTTATATGCGGAAATATTTTCTAATAATCATAAAGCTTAATTGGAAATTAGGAAAATAACAAGTCTTCCTATACTTGCAGAATCTATAATTTAGTAATATTGTAATACATAAATTACTTTGAATATACGCCTGTATTAACGACGCCTTTCTTATTAATAACGTCCACTTTAACCCCTTATCGAGATTCAATATATATAATGCCTTTGTCATGTTTTATTTGGTAATGACAGTTTTTCTGTTGAAGCCTCAGCAAAAGCATGAATAACAAAAAATACATTTCCCCAATTTCAATTGATATCATTATCGTTTAGAATTCCATAGCACAATGTCGTTCTACACAAGTGATTTTAATATGTCAACGTTAAATCCCACAAAAATCGGGAACGAATCACGTAACTTTTCAGTGATATTACAAAAAAACACAAAAGAATCCGTTCGTCGTTACTCGTCAGACTCTATCATACAGGCCGTGAAACCTTTTTCATACTACACTTCAATATTAGGTTTCCAATTGATCAGATTACGCGGGAATAAAATAATCAAAGTGAATATATTCAGTCGTGTGTATTCTATGGTTATAATTATTGCGTTTTCATCGTTTTTGGCAGTAGTGAGGCCGGTCAGTTGGCGCGATACCAGAGCCGATGTCCCTTTGAACGTTCTCACTGTTCTTTACGGAGCTGGTCATCATATTGTGTTCTTGTTCTACTTGTTCGCGTTCTCTTTGAGGAACAATAGAATTAAACACCTCCTCATAGCCCTCGATGATATTGACAAACATTTCCGGTGTTCAGGAATGTCTTACAACAAAATGAGAGCAACATGCATATTCTTCGTCCTACTACCTCTGTCACAGTTCTCTTCTATATTCTTAGTGAGGAAGTTCTATGTAGCTAACCTTGGCGTTCTGATCTTAATACTTATAACATTGACACATGGAGCCATCATTTACTTCTATATCACTAGCTTTTACATTAGGTTCGTCATATTTAATCGTTTGGTGGAGCATAAAATTCGCAAACGTGACGCTTTGCAGAACAACTGGTCGATTAAATTGAATTTTCTTCAACGTCTCAAAAATGTATGGGATTTTATCAATATTGTAATTAACGTTGCTACGTATCGTACTAGATTCTATACAGATTTGTATTCATTGTTTTAGAAATTAAGGATCTGCAATGTCACGAATAGTCACTACTGCTGGTTCGAATTCATGCAAATATACGACAAAATTGCCGACTTTATGTACTTGTTCAACAAAATATTTGGGACGTCCGTAAGTATGGCTATTGAAACCTATGGCATTAGAATTAGTCATTTATTTACATAGAGATAGTAACGGAATAAATAAACAATACGTAATTACTATCTTATCAACTACTTCAGATACTATCGATGTTCGCTTCGTGGCTCCTTTGTACTCTCCTCACAATATGTCGCTCATTGTCACCATCCTTAAAAGTAAGTACACCTAATAGTAATAAAGACTAGTATACAGGTTGGGGCATGTAACAGGAGCAAACATTTCTAAAATAGATATTTTCATTAAACACTATTAATTATGCTTAGATTAAAAATCCCTAACACATTTTTTAATAACGATAATTCGTTACATTGATTATGGGCATTAACTTTATGCTTAATTTATTTGAAACAACGTACTTTGAAGTATCCGAACCACATCAGACTTACTAAAAGGGGTCAAAACAATATACACTAAATAGTTGCTCGTGTTATATGCCCCATCCTGCATATTATGTGCATAGAAAGAGAAACGTGGTAAGGGGCATCTGTTAAGTACTTGTTCACACATTTTACATGTGTTAAAGAAACCAATGGACATGTAACTCAGGAGAAAGTAGGTTATAGAGAACAATAACTCTTCTAACTCACAGCGCAAAGGCCAGTGATATTTGGAGTGACAGAGTCAGTAAAAACATGGAACAATAAAATCGCTAAATCCTTGCAATAGGTCTACACAAGCCCAAATTGTATGGTGTCGTCAAGTTACCTGAAATACATGACCCAAAATATGTCCAAACGTTCTTACTCCCATGGAATTAACAGATGTGAGTTTTCTAATGAAGGAATGAGTGTAAACAACATTAATATCTGAGATTTATTTATTCATATTATTTCGTGCTTTTTGATGCTTTGGCTTAGACGGCGAGATAATATGCATGTATTTTGGTACATACAGTAAAGAAATGCCAAAGCATAACACAAACTGAAGTGTTTTCTTTAAAATTATTTTGTTTATCAATTGAGTTATCTACACCGTCATTTCCAGTATTCAGAACTGTACATTAGCGATATGCTTTTGTACACATACATGAACGCCCCGCCCTTCTTCCTCGCTGTCATGTGTGAGCTCATCGTGAAACAATGGACCCGAACTAAACTTCTCATTATGAAGGAAATGAGCAAAGAAGATTTAGGTGAGTCTTCTTTTCCCTAAATTCACTTTACGCCTTCTATTTCCGCGTTGGAAAAGTAGACTACTAAAGTTACTTACTTACTTAAGTCCTATGGTACCCCAGTGGTACAAAGGGACTTTACAAGATGGCGCCACGCCGTCCTGTCCTCTGCGACTGCTCTGGCATCGGACCAGCTCAGCCCTCGCGCTCTCAGCTCGCCGTCGACGGTGCGCCGCCACGTGTGCACGGGGCGTCCAGGTCTGCGTCGACCACCCCCAGGCTGCCATTCGAACGCGATGCTCGCCTTGTTGGACTTCCCTCTTCGGATCGTGTGACCAATCCACCGCCATTTGCGTTGTGCAATCTCCTCCCCAATAGGGATTTGACCGCACTGTGTCCATAGGTCCTCGTTCCGAACGACTACTAAAGTAGACAGAGGTATTTGCTAAGGTACCAAGCTTATTTAACTCAGCAAGCGTGACAAGGGTTCGCACACCTTGTGATATGCGGATTTCATCATTTTGTTTTCCTTCTTTTACTGTACTTACTTGTACTTACTTTTTAAGTTTTGTCGATTTTTAGGTTACCTGGGAGAAATGGCTCCGAGTGATAAGGTCGCAACCTTTTAGTTGTAATTGTTTTACAAATGTAATGTGCAATAGAGAGTGCATTCGTCAATTCATTCACTTTTGAATTATATACTGGTTTATAAAGGTTATTGGCGAATTCTACACAATGAACTTTAAAAGCTAAACTAGTATTAATGGCCTGCTCATATTTGCATTTTGCTGAATATTCTGTAATATTTGGAAAAAAAAAATAATGTAACCGTAACTGATCCGTAACCACTATGTTAACATTGTCCAATAGCTACGAGTATATTGGATTCCCATGAACTCATAGGTTAACAAATTCCGGTTTATGAGAAAAATATGAAACTATACATAATCTTGGGACAGGCGGCACCCTTTCATTAAGGCCCGTACTCTGAAAGAATAATCAGTAGATACTCAAGTTTCGTCTGAGGACAGTTTTACATAAATAGAGACAAATGGTACTTCAGTAGAGATCGTCGTAGTATGAAAAAACCCTTGAGGTAGAAATTATTAACGGGAACGTAATTCCCATATAATTTTCTTATGTTGCAGATGAGTCATACTACAACCAACTGGAGATGATGCTGGAACTGGTACAGAGCCGGAAGCAAGAGATCTCGACCAACGTGTTCCCAGTGAACCTTTCTGTAGTGCTCGCATTCGCTGGACGAGCTATCTCATACGTAGTCCTTATGATACAGCACTTTTATTTACACAGCATCAACAAATATCATACTACTTAGATTACTTGTTTAGCCAGCAACGACTTATTTAAGTTTTTCACTGGTTAAGGAACCTAATCCTGCCACGCAAATCACTTAGGTCCCCAAACAGTGTGTTACTGTGTGTGTGTGTAGTAACATTTTTAGTTTATTTTACACAAAATACTATAGTGAAAAATGGGTCGAAGTTTATATGACTCCCGATAAGATATGAACCTAAAGCACACATCGTTCCACTGACGCAAAGCTAAATCTTACTTCTAGCTAACTAGAAATATTACTTCTGGCCACAAGAATCGCTATGGAACTAGTGCTTTTCGATTCCATAGGTATTTAAAAGATAAATCCAAGTCACAGAACTCGCTGATTTATAAGGAGCTGTGTCTAAACCAAGGGAACCAGAAGATCCTTTGGAGATAATTCCCCACCCTTAAGCGCTAGAGAAAGTTACCACATCGCTTGCTACTGTACCAGCTACGGAGAATATATCCAAGAGCATTTCCACAAATTATATAATGTGTAATTAGCAAGCACGAAGGATATGAAAATTTATTATCACATGATCATATATTACAAATTATAGTATGAGTATGTCAAATTATACATATATGTACAATTTATTACTTTTAAAATGGACAGAGTAATATGAACACAATAAAAATATAAATAATGGTCAGTCTGTTTTATTGTCAATCTTAGTCACTGTCTCGATATGTCTCTATTTCTTGCCATAGGTAAGAAATAAAACGTTAGTTATAATACTCTGTATGATGCATCCTTTGCATCGCATTCGCTCATACATAATCAATTGAAATAAATGTATTCCACTTAGATACGAGTTGTTAGTAAGCAGTGATAAGCTGATAAGCTTGGTCACCACTCAGGCAATATTTAGTATTACTTGAAGTGAAGAATAGCGAGCTACTTTCATAATGCGTAAGAAATTGTTTAATTTTTTTATTCATAAATAATTTCTGTTTGAAGCAGTGTAAATATTTTATGGATTAACTAACATCTGATTCGTACCTAAATTAGTATATAAAATATCGAATCGTGGGTTTGCTGATTATCTCCTTCACTATAACAAAAGTTAGGTAATGTGTTAGTAATTTTATAAGTGTTTTATACAATTATATCTATTGAAATTTCCTAAACCTCTGCAATAACAAAACAGTTTGAACGTAGCACATTTTTTTATTAGTATGGGGAACAAATTTAAATGTTTATATAATCATAGGCACAAAACGTCCACTGCTGGTTGAGGGCGTCTCCCAATGATTTCCGTAATTTGGGGGGAACTACCAATAATCGACATGCTTGACAAGTGGGTTGGCGACTGCAGTGGTGTTGTTGTTACACTCCCAGAGAGAGCTGCTGCCCGTCCTCTGGAGAGTTCTCTCGGTCCCCTATTACGACCCCCACGTCGAGAAAAATTAGGCTCGGGAAATTTGTTTACATAGCAGTATTGAATTTTGTGGATTAGGATAAAATTCAAACTTTCATCTGAAATAGTTCGATCACATCTATCTAATCAGCGCTTTGCTGATTAAAACTATAATCTAAGTATAACAGACATGATTCAGAGGTAACTCACGGTCACTATTAACAATACTAACACTGGGATACGTGCACATAGTATAAACAGAGTCACATTCGTTTTTATTTCTAAATATTACGTATATTTAGAAATAAAATCTTTTATCATATTATAATTTGAGGACGTCTTGCAAAATATTTTTTTAATTTATATAACACTTCATTTACCAGTTAAGGGTGGTCCTGGAAAGCCACTTTTCAGTGACAAAAAGGTGTTCAACCCTAATAAAGAAAAGACTAAACCAAGACCGCCTACTGGACCAATAACCAACCCAGGGAAAATGTTGGCGCCAGTTGTCAAACCAAAAGTAGTGGCTACAGCAGTAACGAATGACCCAGCTCAAAATGCTTCGACGGGAACACTACCATCATCATCGCCTGAACAACCGACGCCATCGCTGAGGCCCACTCCTGTAGCTAACAACCCTAAGGGTCCACTTCCAAAGCTGACTGGCTATGTTAAACCAAAACATAAAACCAGCACTGCAACCAAAACAACAGAACCTAGTGAGTTTCAAACGCTTCGCAATCGCTCTGCTTTTCTATCAATTTTGACACTTTAACCGATCCTATATTTTTCACTTTTGCAGTGAAACCCTTTGCTCTTTGATACTTGATCAACGTTCGAAAAAATGTTGTTTGAAAATCCTTCTGTTTTTCTTTTCATTTCCCGATGGTGAAGGGTGTTTTTCTCTTATATACCTACATACCTATTCCGCAGTCCTCCAAAAAAAAAAAGAATGTGCATAACTTCAACATTCGTTAGCTAGCCCCACTCATACTACATTTCTGTGCTCACTAAATTCTGTGTTCACAGTTCAAATTGGGGGTAGAGTTTTTGTAATGTTTGATGGCAGGCGAATATAGAATTATTCAACTTGTTCGTGACTCCAGCCATTTGCAGCGGCTTTCATACTTCCGCGGTTTAGATGGCTTATTCCGAAGTTAAGTTTATGACGGTATAACACGCCTTTAATAAGTTAAAGGGGTGCCATATTGTGTTGGATAGATAAGCAAATTTGTGCATCACATTTCCGCATAAATAACAGAGGAATAGCAAAATATATACATTTAAGTAACTAAATTAAAATTTATTTGGACAAAATGTTAAAGTAGAAAAATTATATAATCCAGCAATATTTGCACGATGCACAAAAACACTGAAACAGAATCATATCAACATAATAATATCAGGAACACAGCTTAAATCCAAATATAAATTAGCATAACGTTAATTTCGTTATCCTTTCTGGAGCAATATGAATTCATTTTACGTAGCAACCATTTCCTGGCGGGAAATTCAGAATGAAAGAACTCCCTTTTCAGATTGTCCGATTTTAGCAGCAAGAATGTAATCGTATGTAAAGTTTTTATAGATAAAATTCTTCATTCATTACGTTGCGATCTTATACCACATTATCATGCCTACTAACCTTTTTTAACAATGCGTTTGTTTTATTCAGTAAGCTTGACCAGCAATAAAGAATATACTCGTCTTTGAAATATTTTCCACCGTTAACAAAAAAATAATATGAAACCAAACCTTTGTTCTCTTGGATATTATTATTTTTGTAGAGCTAAAGAATAATAACAAGTATAAATGTTTTCTTTATATTTCTGGTCTGGCTATAAGGGTACTGGTTTATCATCCATGTCTGCTTGTCGTTTAAGTGTGACAGCCTAGCGCACAACACCTACTACATTTAGAGCATAATATACTCGTAATATTCATAATACAGCATATTAGCCGTAGAACCGATGACCGTTGGGGAAAATGAGTTCTCAAGTGGAGACCGCGTCTCGGTAAACGGAGTGTTGGCCCTCAGGCAAGGTGGACTGGCTGGCAGAAACTGGACGCGAGAAGTAAAAACAGATCACAGTGGCGTGCAATTTGAGATACCTATGTCCAGTAACTCAAATATACAGAATGGGGCTTGCAACAGGGGCAAATCTTTGATGATAGACATTTTCAGTTACCATTATTCCTAGTAGTGTAAAACGTTTACAATCGATTCAATTGAATTGAAAAAAAGGGTCTAGCCTAACAAATTTTATCACTCAAGCAATGGACGTTCATTTTACCCTCTTCACTGACATTTAGTTGACATGATATTAGTTACATTCAATAAGAGTATTAAACTTATTCCGTTAAACTCAATTTATTCCGAAACAACTTACTTTAAATTATCTGGACCTCATCAGACTAACTTAAAGGGATCGAAATAATCTAGATTTTTTTGCTCGTGTTACAGACCCCATCTTATATCTCTTATCAAGTATCAAGAGATTTTATTCTCTACAGCATGCGAACAAATCCAATAATTATAGTGAATCATATGCATCTACGGGTTAAATACGTAATAAGTGTTGACAAGTTGTCTGCCCATAATGAATACGCTTGGTGTTGGAATTTGCTTATCAAGTGCATCTGCCTTCCCCGCTTTGAGATTAAAAGAAGAGCGTATTTATTTACTTGTTTATATTTATGAGTTTATATTTCGCAATGATACGGGTATTACGGAGCGAAAATTAACCATAGATCATCAGTCAGTTCGTGACCACGGCACATGTAACTATGTCGAAACGTCGGGCAAACAACGTAGGTAAGCTGAACGCTTATCTTTGGTTAATTTTCGCTCCGTAATATCATTCGTTTTAAACTTTCAATATAATTTATGACTTACTGAATTTCGTTAATACACAAATAATGAGAAAAGTTGAAATAGCCCCGTAGCTGCATTTATTCCTGTTAACTGTATTACTATGTATAATAAGTGGCATATTAATGCCTGCACTAACTAATTTCTTTTGATTGCTAAACGTTAGGAAGAGATATCATACCAGTTTAGTTCAAAACTAAAAACCTCGCATTCATATAGTTAGAACAGCGTTAGGTTAAGTAAAGATAGTTGTTAGTAAAGGTCTCATAACTTGGTCGAATTTACGCAAAATACGGGACGCTTATTACGACAAACCAATCTAAGTTGATATACGTCAACTACTTATTCCACGTTTTGACTTTTTAATTAATTAATACGACGGTGAGTTTTGTAAGAAAGTTGTAAAAGAGTTTTCATTTCATAATAAAGTACACATTTGCAGCAGTATCCTGGGAACTAGTCACCCCTCAGTCAGCGATCCAATACTCAGACCGTGCTGTGGTTGGTGGCCACGAAGGATGGGACGGTAGTCCACTGTGGGTCATCCGATCCAGACAAGGTCGAGATGTGGTGCCAGGGAAGTTCGCTGCGAAGCACAGCGTCGCTTACGTACCCTTCGACGGGAAAGAGATGGAAGTGCAGAATATTGAGGTTATTTTTTTTCCATGGGATTATTTTAAATAAAAAAAATAAATAAATAAATACACTTCACGCCTTTAATCCCAAAGAGGGGTGGGCAGAGGCACTTGCTAAAGCAAGTACCCACGGTTCACCAAGCGTATTTAACCCAACGTGACAGGGGGTGAGCCCATCGCCGTTATAGGGTTCAAACACCTTGTGGTGTGCGGGTTTCATCACGATGTTGTCCTTCACCGTACGAGCGTTGCGTTGCGTACATAGGCTCAGAAAAAGAGTCCCATTGGTACACGTCCAGTAGTCGGACTCGAACCCGGGACCTCCCGGTTACAAGTCAAGTATCCAACCAACTGGACCACAGACGCTCACGCACGCCTCAGACGCACTATAGAATTAAGTTTAAAAAGATCTATATATCTACAGGTGCTATGTGCGCCACCAGGTCATACCAAATGGGTAGCCGCAAGCGAGGGTTCCGTGCCTCCTGGTGCCATTCACGCAGGTCACACAATGACTGGGGAAGTGCTCTACGTAGGCCGCGTCCAGCATGAGAAGTCACTCACTCCTGGAAAGGTATGTCTTATCCAGATCATCATAATTATTAAGTTACTATTTTATGTCATGTACTTGCGTTGATGTTGATCACTCCAAATCGATAAAGAACGGGGAATTTAAAAAAAATACACTTCACGCCTTTTAATCCCAAAGCGGGGTAGGCAGAGGCACTTGCTAAAGCAAATGCCCACGGTTCGCCAAGCGTATGTAACCCAACGTGACAGGGGGTGAGCCCATCGCCGTTGAGGGGGGTGAGACCATCACAACTCCAAAAATTGCTTATCTAGATGTCGCTAGTAGATGTGAAGGGGGACTTCTGTCAGTTGTATTTTAGTACAGTTTTTTTAATAATTGGGTAAGTTATTCAAACTTCAGACTCCTTTGTAACATGTAAACAAGCGATAAAGAAATTAACTGTCACCTTCAATACTGACTGCTTGAAGTTATTCATTTCCTTGACTTTTATCCCCCTACTAAAGCAAGCGCCATCTGTCATAACTAAGAGAAACAAGGGCACAGAAAATTCCCCATTAAGAAAATATAATGTGGCGCCATCTGTTTGAAAAGCGATGCACTGCACAGTGGTTTACTAAGCATTTTTTCAAGGAATTGTTACCTTAGGGATAAGTGGGATGCTTAATTCGCGCGATGTTTAACTCTGCGTACAGATGGTACTCTAGTCGCGGGACATAGAAACATAGATAATCTCACGTTCATAATCCCTAGTGGTTCAGATATTTCTTTGATGTGTAGTTTCTGCTTAAGTCACTATTGGAGAATGACGCAAGGGCGAATTGTATGGGTACTGATTGCATGCTATTTTTAAACGACTTTAAAAAAAAATAGGAAATTCTCAAATTCGTCTGTATTTTTTTTAATTTTAATTTATTTATTTGCATCAGACAGAAATCCATATTAAAATTTGTTAGTAAGGTACATAAATGTTAGTAATCAAATAAAACTATACAGAACAAAACCATTGCTTCCCGTTTGGTCCCATATAAATTTGGTTCAGTTTCGACAATGGCACCCACGAGAAGACCACATATATGTCAAATTTTAATACATAGTTGAAGTCGGTTCTTTTTTCTTTAAGTCAACAGCAGTGGACAAGTATGGGCTGATGATGATGATGATGAAGTAGTCAACAACCTTTTAATGATTCCTTAATATTTTAAGCACTGTATATGTATGTCGTCTACTATATTCTATTAGTTGCATTGCTCTGACATCGTAGCGGAAAACGATGTGCATTGCTGATTTCGTTACTTCCAGTTTACTGTTTTTCGTAGTAAAACAGCTATGTACACCGTTTTTCGCTACGATGTCAGAGAGGTTTGCATGTCTCTACGATAGAGACAGTACTTGCAGACTTGACCTTGTTGCTGGAAGTTTATTCTTATTTACCTACTTCATTTTATCTTTCAGGTGCATCCTTCACACCGCTGCTGCTACATATCGTATTCGGGAAAGGAAGTTGCGAATAAGAAATATGAAGTTTTGTGTCACGCTTGAAATAATATTTAAATAAATGTAATAAAGAGGAAAGACATCATTTTTTGTTTGAATTTCACAAGCTCTGAAACTTCACAATTTGAAAAACTATTTTACCGTTGGGAAGACTTTGCTTACATCTCTGAATGAAAAGGCTATTTATATGACTTTTAAATAGGAATCCGTGAAATTAAAACAGTGAAACTCGGTTATTATTACCTACAGTTATATTTACAGAGTGTAAAATGTTTTATTAATTATACAGAGTGTAAAATGAAACGTTTTTCAGCTTGTTAATATTATGACCAACTTTAACTATGGCAAGAAAGCATATTATGAATGGTGATGAAAGGTAGATAAAGTTTTGTAGGGTGTTTTTTATTTCCCTGCAATCTCGCCATAGTTAAAATGGTTTTAGTAAGGACGTTTCTAAGATCTTTGCTCGAGGTTATTTTACACGCAGTGTAGATGAATTTGAAAGTAATATTAAACATCCGAAAATTTTTAATACTTAGTACCTATTTATGCACATTTTAATAGCACTTATTGTATTTACTAAAGATATTTAAACGATGTCCTGACCGAAGGTGGCGTGAAAAGTACTCGAAACCGGAGGTCATGTATGAAAAGATGTATGAATGTAGATGAAGCGAAAGGGGTAGGTCAGGATCGTGACAAATGGAGATCTGTAGTCTCTGCCTACCCCTCTGGGAGACAGGCGTGAAGTGTATGTATTTAAACACTATAACCTAAAAAAGTAAACGTTTTGTTTTATATTAAAAAAATAAAAATAAAATTGTATGTATTTTAACTATGGTATTTCGGTATGTGGTGAAGCTATTCAATTAGTATGCATCAAATGCAATAAAGAAACTGAAAGATTTGAGAAATTTTTTCGCTAATCATTTTAAATAATTTACCTCATATGAAAATGATAAAATTGATATATAAGAAAATATAATTTCTTTTGATATTCAATTGGCTTTTGTGCACAATAATCTTCTAAGTCCATTATTCCTGTTTTTGTTGTGGAAGTTAAATGTTGTTTTTAAGGTGACATTTTAGGAAAAAGATATCCTTATGATTAAAACGGTAATGGTATACTGCAAATAGCTTCCCGGAAGTATTTTGTACTATACCTACGCACCAACAAATAAGTACTAGGTTCCGTAAGTCGGAAGTCTACAAAAAGTTTTATAAGTATACATTGGTTTTAACGCATGAAATTTATCACCGATGTAGCTATTTTGAAATGGCGTAAGTTTAATTAATTTAAAAAGTGTAGATTTTTTTTTCTCCTAACTTTCTGTCTATCAATGAAACACAGATAGTTATCTTATTAAGTTGTAATATGAAACGACGTAGGAGAGGCCTATGCCCTGCAGTGAACAAATATGGATTGATGATGATGATCAAACTATGAAGGAATGGTGATTTAATGTATGGAAGCAGGGACACTATTTTCTTCCTAAAGTCTGTAGCCACGTAAATAAATGATACTACATCAAACAATGATAAGGCGCGTACGCTTCTACTAGGCAGCAAGAGTGACGTGGCCCATCCAATACTGTGCAAGGCCATTATAAATGTATGAGTCACTATACCGCGACTCAAACGAGTTTACGCCTGTGTGCGTAGAGAAATCTGTGGAACGTTCGGAAACCTGTTTAAAATAAATTGTGTTTATCAACTGTGCAGTAGAATTATACGTGTTATAAGTACAAGTGATATACAAAAGTTTTATATAGGTTCTTTATAACTAAGGAGGTACGAACATTTTTAAATTAAAGACTTTTAAAGTAGTTATTTTTCATAGTGATAGTGGCAGTAATATACATTGTGAGCTAGTGTTTCGAACATAATCCCATGAATCAAACGTTGTGTAAACAACAAACACTACTTCGAAGTAAATATTTATTGCAGTTACTTCATGTGCCTGACAGTGAAGAGTTGTAAAATCTTAATTTTGTGATTGTCAATTGTTTTTTCTTCTTTTTTTTACTCACTTTTACTTACATACTATTCTGTGGAGAGAACTTTACAATTGTATTTTGATAATAGGTGAGTTGTTCTATTTATACTATTTCTAGCTAATATTTTGATTTTCTTGCACAACATTAAAAACTTTTCAAACTCGGTGTGATATTTTTAAGAAATAAATAGATATTTAATTTTAAAAACGTATGTTAAGAGCAGTGATAAGTATTTTTGTTATGAAACCCCACAGGGAGGTATTTTAGGTTGCACATTATTGATTATAGGTACCTATTATTTGGCTATTTTATGAATTACTGATGTAACATACTGTCATCATCACATCAATCATGACCCTATTTTATATTTTTGTTATTTATTTTTTTAAACGTGTGTGGTAATGCTACCTTTCTCTCGGCTTCATAGTTTTTGGGCTTTTTTGTTACTACTATTAGGTAAAGAAACGTCATAAACTTTTATAAGTACTTGCCATTAAGTTCCTACGTATGTAGCAATAGGTTTTATAGACGTCCAAATGTTGTAAAAGTATACACACACGCAGTAAATACAGAAATTATTAAAAATATTAAAAGAAAGTAAGTATGTGAAAAACACACGATTTTTATAAGTACGTAATCATCCAACATTATTATGTTAGTAAAAATATAATAGCATATATTTCTTGCTTGCGTTATCCCAAACCCAAACCGACACCCCTCAAATATATCCTCATAAAATTTCAGGCGAAAATCAACAAAGAACATGTCATACAATCCACCGCCGCCGTACAACCCAAATATGCCGCCGAATAACTACCGGCCCCCTTACCCCGGGTTATACCCGGACCTTGGACAGATGCCTGCCAGTGGATATCCGGCTAGCGCACCACCACCGCCCGGTTCATATATTTATCGCATGGCGGAAACTATCCAGCCCACTCCCGTTGTACCACAATCGCGTAAGTGTCACTATAACAATTTCCTTATATACTAGACCGAGGCGAATC
>SJJU01013618.1:0-13618 GCA_012932125.1 Conopomorpha cramerella
ACCTAAAGTAACAAAGTCTGGTTGCTAGTTGGTATGTTGTTAGCGATAAGTAGAGCACCGACCTTGTTGATGAGGAACTGCACGGTGCAGAGGTGGCTGGCGCGCGCGGCCTTCATGAGCGGCGTGCGGCCGCCCTCGCTCTCGTGCTCCAGGTCGGCGCCGGCGCGCAGCAGCAGCTCCGCCACGTCCGTGTGCCCGTTCTCGCACGCGTACGTCAGCGCCGTGTCGCCCGTCTGCGTGCGCGCACACACGTCCGCGCCCGCAGAGATCAGGTACCTGCCCCACACCACATAGCGCATAGTACACCAGGCCCTTGCAACCGGTTAGTAATGGACAAGCTCCGAACATTACGATGGAATGCGACCATTTAGAGAACTGAGGAGGAGGGGTAATTCTAGTACCTACTTATGCTCCCTCCGTATTGTTTACTTCTACTAGGTCAGATTAACCGGTATATACCGGTTATTTAAGGTTCATGATGATCTCATAAACGATTTTAAATGTTCGCTAAATATAACATATACATATTCTCGAATAACAAATGAAAATAATTTAAAAAAGTTATCGACGTCCATAATGGTAAAAAATATATTGCTAAAAACGATTAATATCAAAAATGAAACATAAATGTACCGTGTTAGAAAATACATTAATACAATAATAACGTTTTTTATATATACATTAGGAATTTAGATTACGTCATGAGTAAAAAAAACTGATAAAAATCTCCCAAGGCGTCAACCATAATTCGATAACAAAATAAGTAGTAAAAATTCTGAAAATGAGCACTAACCTGACGAGCTCAAGATGCCCCTCCTGCGCGGCCTCCATGAGCGGAGTGGAGGCGCCCAGCTCCAGGTCGGCGCCGGCCTTGATGAGGAAGTCGGCCACCTCCAGGAAGCCCCCGCAGCAGGCCAGCGTCAGCGCCGTCTCCTGGGTCTCCTCCGTCTGCGCGTTGATCGATGCGCCTTGACCCAGCAGTAGGGCGACCATCTCCTCGTGGCCTGGAACATGAACAGTATTTTCAGCGACTGTCGGCGTTGTTTAGAAGTTAGTGCGAAGAATAATGACCCTTATAACAATGTGTAATTGATTTCAGTTCTGAGGGAAAAGTGCTCGTTTTACAAAGGCCGTATTGTAATAAACTTCACACCTGTCTCCCAGAGGGGTAGGCAGAGACTACAGATCTCCATTTGTCATGGTCCTGACATACCCCTTTCGCTTCAACTCCCTTTATACATCTTTTCATACATGACCTCCGGTTTCGAGTACTTTTCACGCCGCCTTCCGCCAGGACATCACCACTCACTCTACTCACCCGGGCAATTTCATCACCCATATAAATCTCTTTCGTCAATCGACTTTCATCCATGCTCTACATGCTCAAACGAAAGTAACGAATCAGCAATGCACACAATGTACGAAAGAGAAAGCTGACAGAACACTAAGACAGATAAAAGATTTTTAGGACAGCCCATTTTGGAGGCGTCTTTCTTCGTATTTATGTTGTCGGCAGAATATCATCGTCGCGAGCAGTTATGCTCGTGACACTATGCTGAGTCGTTGCCCAATTCGTCCGCGAGGTGCAGCACACGCGCGGTGCTACACGATCCATTTTTTTTATTTAACTTTGTGCTCTTTTAACTAATTATGTATTCGTGTGTGTGTCTGTACCTGTGTGCCGAAATAAAGAAATGTCTATGTCTATATTTCTGCGGGTACTCATCTAACACATTAGTAGACATATTGAGTGTGAGATAGTAATACCCTATAACGGCGATGGGCTCACCCCCTGTCACGTTGGGTTAAATACGCTTGGTGAACCGTGGGTATTTGCTTTAGCAAGTGCCTCTACCTACCCCTCTTTGGGAAGGCGTGAAGTGTATTTATTTATAGTAGACATTAAATTGTTATCACTTCGACAGGCGGGGTGTCCCCCCCTCACTCCGAAAAGGTTAAAGTTCACCGACCTTCTCTAGCGGCCTCCATGAGCGGCGTGTACCCCTCGTCGTTGACCTCTTCGATGTTAGCTCCGCGCTCCAGCAGCAACATGGCCAGCTCCACGTGACCGCCGCACGCGGCCAGGGTCAATGGCGACTCGAAGCTGTCCGTTGGCATGTTGACCTGGGAAATTGTGAGAGGATTAATACACAAGTTTTTTTTTACAAGTAGCGTGTGGTCCGGTTGGTCTGAACACTTGACTTGTAACCGGGAGGTCGCGGGTTCGAGTCCGGCTACTGGACGTGTACCAATGGGACTCTTTTTCAGAGCCTATGTACGCAATGCACCGCTCGTACGGTGAAGGACAACATCGTGATGAAACCCGCACACCACAAGGTGTGTGAACCCTATAACGGCGATGGGCTCACCCCCTGTCACGTTGGGTTAAATACGCTTGGTGAACCGTGGGCATTTGCTTATTAAGCAAAGTGCCTCTGCCTACCCCGCTTTGGGATTAAAAGGCGTGAAGTTATTTTTCATGTTTATGTTGTAATTTTGATTGCGGTGAAACACGATTTAGATGATTCTTGTATAATGCCAACGATGAGAAAACCACAAATATGTCAAAGAAATTTGTTGTTCTTTTATTTTTCTTAAAATTTATTAATTTGTGTCCGCAAATTTTGAAAAAAGAAGCAGGAGTGCTCCGACGCACCGCCATCACATTCAGACTTTATCAAACAACCATAAATTCACTTGGCTGTCGTCATAACGTAAACTTTCAATGCAGTAGACATGACACCAATTTGCTCTACGTGTCAAACTAAGCACGAACGTGCGCGGAAGAAAACTTCCCCGCACACGCTTTCAATCCGTATAATTTCATACGTGACGATTTCAACCGCTACAACTTTGATGGCACTCGAAGGCATCGCCCCAATAGAACGCGATCATCGTAGGTTCGAGAGAAGTTTACCTGTATGAACGCACTATCAAACTTATTAAACTGGAATAGATGTTCTAGAGGGAAGACTGCGTCTTGGACCTTGGTAAACTTAGTATAGGACGCCCTCAGGCAAGGTGGACTGATGATATGCGCAAGATGGCTAGCAGAAGCTGGACAAATATGGGCTGACGTTTATAATGATGAAGGACTTATTATAGCGTACCTACTGTATTTCTGATTGTGAAACTATACGTCATCTGCCATTTTGTAGCGGCGGATATTTTGGATTTAGTGGTGTGCAATGAAAGGTTTTCTGATAGCTTCAAATATGTCAAAAGTAGTTCCAAAACATCTCACAGATGGCGCTAATCAGACATGATCTTAAGGAGAAACTCATTTAAGAATTGTCAACAAAAAATTAAAATATGAAATGGGAACCCTGTCTGGGTAGTGCCATCTATTGACATTTCTTAGAACTGTAATAAGCCACCTGTCAGAAAACCTACCATTGGAGAGGCCTAAGTCGGTGGACAAGTAAAGACTGATGATGATATGTTCTAATTGAAAATCGCATGACGCCGTCGCGCGATTCAGACGTATTTTTGCGAACTTCATTCGTACGAACGAGCGATCAACCGTATAGATGTTAGATCATCATCAGCCACATAACGTCCACTGCTGGACGAGGGCCTCCCCCAATGAGATCCGTCATTTGGGGTGAAATGCCAGTAATCGCTGCTGGCCGTTCTCTGGAGAGCTCCCTCGGTCGCCTCTTACGACCCCCATGACGGGAAATGTTGGGCTGGGGTGGTGACACATGTATTCTATTCGCCGTCACCACACGGCTTAGATGTTAGATGTCCTGATATAAAATCACACGGTGACTTTCGTGGTCCACGATGACACGGTCGCGTTGTCAGTTCCCGCGATGATCATACGTGTGTAATTGACAACGCTTCATTTTTCACAAGCTAGTAAAAGGAAAAAAACCTTTCGGTATTCCCCTTTCAGGATGAAAATAAGGAATTCAGGAAAAAATGTGATCTTTCTCGTGCACAAATTCGTGGAAAATTTCAGAAAATATGCGTGATGACGTCACTGGTGTCTAGTTTTATGGTCCGTGTATAAGGTTTATTTTAAAAAAATAGTACTATTAATTAAAATGGATTCACATTATATGCCGTAATAACAGAATATTTTTTATCATTGCATTAAAGCATTAATTATTTTGAACAGAACAATGACGTCTGAAATCAATGAATTTCATTTCGCTTACGCAAGCCGATTATTCAAAGTAATAATTACGAATGAATACTATTATTAAAATGAAAAAATAAAAATACGTGTCCCTTATTATTTAATATTCCGCGAAAAAATAATACACAAAAAAAAATATATGTCAGATCATTTTTCAATGAAACGCGCGCAGACATTATAACTCAATATTGTTCACCGCGTATATAGACGCGAATATAATCAAAGACAAGCTCGAGCTTACCTTTTTTATTTTACTCGACGTTTCGGTGCATGCGTCGTGGTCACGAGTGGACTGAAGCGCGGCGGCTGCGACGTTCCCTGGTTTGATACGAATCCGCAACTACCCTCAAAGAGTAACTATTTCGGCACACAACACTGATGACATCGGCTGTACAAGGTGATCTTTTTTCCGCGCGAGATTTAATAATATGTTACATAGTACCATAGTAAGGTAAGCTCGAGCTTGTCTTTGATTATTTTCGCGCCTATACGCCCGGTGAATAATATTGAGTTAAAATGAAATTTCGTCAACAAGATAGGTACACAGTTTTTGCCATCGGTCGCGCATTCGCGTTCAGTGCTACGATATCGTACATAAACCCACCTGCACGAGTACTGAAATAACATTTGCATAATGCCTGCCTACTAAGGGCCAAATAACGGAAGAGTTCAAATAACAAGTTTTGATCTATAGATAGTAAGGTGGTACATGTTAAACATGTATAAAGTTGGTACGAACATACTACAATTATGCCTCATAATATTCACCACATAGTATAAAACAAAATCGCTACCCGCATCCAAATCCGTAGATAGGTAGACAGATAAGTAGGTAGGTATCATATTTTAATTAAACGCGCACAGATATTATAACTCAATATTCTTCAGGTACATAGGCGCGAAAATAATCCAGGACAAGCTCGAGCTTATCTTGGGTAGATACTATGCAACATATTGTTCATATAGGCACATTATTTATTTGTTAAATTTTTTATTACCAAATTATTTTCGGAGGTCCACGGAGCGCCGCCACGTGTGCGTTGGTCTTCTCTTTATAAAGGAACGATAGTAAACTATGTATTGATACATACATAATACAGTAGGTAAACACTGATAACCGTGCGAAGCCGGGGCGGGTTGTTAGTATTATTATATTTCAAGTGTCAGTAAATTTTCACGTCTAACCCCCGACATAAGTGCGGCAGAATTTCCCACCATTGAAAACCTTACCCTCGCACGAGACATTTGCGAATGTTCGTCTTAAATATAGGTGTTATACATCACCAGGTGTAGAGTTGGCGTCATCTGTCTCTGTCACCCGCGCAAAGGGTGAGGGGGAGAGCACTATGTGACAGATGGAATTATATTTTTAATAAGCTTCGTTTCGCACGGGAATTGAAATTTTTTCGTCAGGCGCACTAAATCTTCCCTTTTTAGACGTGTTGTTAATCTTTAGGGGGATTTGGTACAAAATTGTTACTTTTTATTTCTTGTACGCTGATTTTGAGGATACGTTAAGGGCTTGTTTCAATTTTTGATAAGCGCTGCATACAAAATTTCCCTCCTATATGTACACACATAGATACGTTTATAAAATATCTATTTTCAAACAACAACCGATTTCAAGCAGTAAAATCTGACAAATTTGTGGTTTTCTCATGGATGTCATTGTCGGAACTGCACCAAACTTATATGGGACTAAATGGAAAGTACCAGTTTTCAAGCAAAAAAAGTCATATCCAAATCGGTTCACCCATTCAAATGTTTTGAGGTAACAAACATTAAAAAAATAAAGTGGAATTTAGAACCTCTTCTTATTTTTAAGACAAAAGCGCCTCTAGGATTACAGAACTTTCTTTCAGAATATGGACTTTAACGTAGTCTGAAACTTTGAACGAATAATGTAAAGTTACATACTTACAGTAGGTACTTAACCTCCTAAGGCGCCCTAGGGATGCATACGGTCCTACATAATTATTTCCAGTCCTCACAACTTGAAGCCGACTGTCAAGTATATCGATGGTCCCTATTAAGAAAGTCGGATCTACAAAACAGAACATGTTCAGGAGAGAAGATAGTTTTGGATATTAAAACTAAACTACCTACTTGTGCTACATTCTTCAAATTTACAACAGCTTATAATCTTTGGTAACTTTAGGTACTATGCGTATAAGTTTATAGATCTTAATATCGCCAATCTAACGGTGTAGAAAAGTACACTATTACATATTCCTAAAATTGCACTACCGACATTTTTAATTGGGACCATCGATATATTAAAAGCCAATGGACTGCGACATGGTTGCCGGCATGACTAGTGGTCGGATCTGCCTCTAGACCGACGGTCGCGGGATCGATCCCGCCGCCGACATATATTTTTAATATATCTAATCGACACGCTTTATATACCTATTAGAATTAGTAATGAGTGATGATTTAGGTCTCATTAGATAACCTATTAGTGCACCTACAAGTCCACATGGGTGAAAATGTGGCAGGATTACTCCTAGACCCCTTGGCGTCCACTGGTTTCCTACAGTTTCATAGTAAAATGACCGACTAAAACGGGCTGCTAGGACTAGGGGGTGGTAAAATCGTTTTATTGAAAAATTAGGGACTAAGATGGAGTTTATAAGAGTTTATTTGGTAACCCGCTTTTTTATTTTTTTATAAAATGAGGTTTTATTTACTGATATTTAAACATATTAATCATGATTTATTTGCTTATATAAAAAAGGCCGCAACTGCACTTTTTACTCATATTTAGTTCAGAAAATTGACCCACTATTAACTCTTGTAACACTTTCAAACACCGGAGTGAAGTTAGCAGCCAAAGTCATATAATACTACCATATAAACTGTCGTTTTTTATAATAATATACACTTCACGCCTTTAATCCCAAAGAGGGGTAAGCAGAGGCACTTGTTTAGTAAGCAAATGCCCACGGTTCACCAAGCGTATTTAACCCAACGTGACAGAGGGTGAGCCCATCGCCGTTATAGGATTCACACACCTTGTGGTGTGCGGGTTTCATCACGATGTTGTCCTTCACCGTACGAGCGTTGCGTTGCGTACATAGGCTCTGAAAAAGAGTCCCATCGGTACACGTCCAGTAGCCGGACTCGAACCCGCGACCTCCCGGTTACAAGTCAAGTATACGACCAACTGCACCACAGACGCTTTCTAGTCTGGCCAAAATTGGTAGGTATTTCCGATCGTATGCAGCGGCGGCGGTATATTTTGGTACCTACTTAATGTTTATGTCGTATGTACCTAACCTGCTCCGAGGAGAAGCTTATCCTGATGAAAATTTCGCGGCCCACCACTGGCACGATCTTTACAATTGAAGGGTACAGGGGAAAAAGGATCATTGTCAAAATGTCATTGATAGTGGAAAAATGAAAAAAATATATTTATTTTGAATCCTCATTTATTTAACAATTTAAACCAATAGCAATCAGAACTATGTTTCATGGCTTAAATAATGATAGGGTTTTGTACTTATTAGTATTTCTATATTTAAAGATATCCATAAAAAATAAAAAGTAAACTCTATATTACTTCTAAAAAAGATCATAGTCAATTGACATTGATCTTTTTTAAAAAATTGGTTTATATTTTCCAATTTATATTTCAATTTAATTAAATTATTTCAGTAATGTTTCAAAATAGTATTGCTATTACCTTCTATCGAAAAGATAATATAAAAGACATTTTAATAAAACAACACCTAGGGACCGCACCGCAGCTAAAAGAAAAGAGCGGTACCAAGATTTGTGTGAAATTAACTGACAGAAAGCTGTCAAAACAAAAAAAAAAAGATCAATGTCCATAGACAATGATCTTTTTTTCTACAACAAGGGTGACATTGATCTTTCTATGATGCAGCCAAACAATCTTTTTTTTAGTGTCCATATATGTACTATGATCTTTTTATGCGTTTTTCATTAGCATAGCCAAGAAGATATTTAAATTTTACACTAGATGGCATTGTAGCCCTTTTTTGTTGAAAAGTTGACAATGATCCTTTTTCCCCTGTACCCTTCAATTGGAAATCTTTGTTTATTTTTCTCAACCAGATGCGGAAATTACAGGAAATGAAAATTTTCCTGTAAACCTTTTTTAATTGCTCGGTACCAGTGAATCGTGTTCTTTCAATATTCATTCCATATTATGCTCGGTATGCACCCTGTTTCATATATCGACGTTCCTCCATTCTGATGTATTCATTGCCCACGTAGGTACGTGGGCAATGTATACACAGTAACTTATTATTAGGTACCTACTCATAAGTTATTTTAGCACTTTCGGGAATACGGCCATCCGTCAACGTAATAAAAATAAACACTTATATTGTAGAGGTATTATTAATAACATATTGTAAACATTTTTGGCTTAATAACGATTTTTCTGAGAAATAACTAAATCATATTTTCATAATTTTCTTTTTTTATGCGACTAAAAAAAAGTTTTGTGTTTGCGGATAAAGTTCATCGTTTATGAACTGATTTTGATGTATATTTTTTAGTTGAAAAGAAGATACTTCAAAGTTGGTCCCATGATAAGGAAGTCACGGTTTGATGATGGAGGCCCCATAAAACGAGGGGAACTTTAAAAATCAAAGGGCTGGCGACTAGTCGTTGGACTACTGGTTTAAGCCGATTCTTTTTTCAAACGGTCGATTTCGCCGCCATCTTGTTTGTGTATGTCAAAAATCATAATCACCAGTCAATAAGTATATCATCATACTTACTTACTTACTTAAGTCCTATGGTACCCCAGTGGTACGAAGGGACTTTACAAGATGGCGCCACGCCGTCCTGTCCTCTGCGACTGCTCTGGCATGAGACCAGCTCAGCCCTCGTGCTCTCAGCTCGCCGTCGACGGTGCGCCGCCACGTGTGCACGTATATCATCATCATTATCAATAAGTATATACTCGACCTTTATCTCTCTAACTCAGCAGGCTTCGGTTATCGGTACCGAGCATCGAAGTTAAGCAAGGATACCAGTGACACGTTGTTTCGTTTCGAGCTTTTCTGTGCTTCGAAAATATTAAGCTGTGGAACCTGGCTACTGTATCGACAGATATAGTCGTTCAGTCGAGTTAGACGCCTTGAGGTGGTTTGAAAATATTTTGTTGATCTGAACACTTGTTTGACATCGTATTTTTTGTACCTACTGTCCGGAGGACACACGAGCTGAATCAGATAGATAAAACCGGACCTAGGGTTCTTCTGTACAATACCGCTGGGAACCGAAATAAATTCTGGGCAGACGACGTAGCTTTTTGAAGTATTACTGAGAAACCGACCTATAAATGAAAGTGGTCTATCAAGAAAAAAAAATACACTTCACGCCATTGAATCCCAAAGCGGGGTGCCTACCCCACTTTCTGTAGCAAATGCCTCTGCCCAGAGGCACTTGCTACAGAAAGTGGTCTACCAAGAAAGTAGTCTATCAAGAAAGTGGTCTATCGAGTTAGTGGTACCTATATCATGAAAGTGATCTATCAAAATATAATTTTGATGACACTGCCAATGTCACGAAAACATCAATAAGGTACAGTCAATTTTATAAGTACTAGTGAACGTACAAACGCCAAGTACGAAATTAACGATTTCTAATGACATTAATATATTATGAATTTCAACCTAAGGACGCTAGACCAGGCACCTAAGTCTACTACTATCTGGTAGTTGCATCAATCGGGTATAGTAGCGGCAAACGATGTGCATTGTTAATTTCGTTACTTTAATTTCACTGTAAAATCGATGTACATCTTTTTCCGCTACGATTCCAAAGCGATAAAACTACGAGAGTTTAGAAAGAAAGAAGAAAGAAAAGGAATTATATTTTCATAATTATAGCGGTGGTGCCGCAAACACACGCAATACAGAGAAAAACAAAACATACAAAAAAAGAGAAGAGAAGCAAAAAAACAGAAAATAAATAAAAAATAAAACTACATTAACATATTTGTATACTGACATAGTTGCAGCAGTTACTAGTAGACTTGGCCCCCACGTCTTCGGCAGACTGTTGATATCATGTGTTACAAAATATCATATCATATTCTGCATGAATGTCACGACTGCCTCCCACAGAGCTAGGTCGAGTGAATCAACAATGTCTTTGTATATTACCTCACTATAGAACCTTTATGAAAATAACACTCCCGTTCACGTTTACGTTCAGAAACACAAACTGTACCTATTCAAGTACATTTAATATTCACTAAAATTGGTTTCTAGTGTGAATATTTTATTATGAATACAGTACGGGAGTGGCGTGGTCATTGTGTGCTGGATTTCAATACGCCATTGTTGCAATAGTCAGTACTAACGCTCGGGGGCTTTGTCCGAAAATGCCAATTTATCAGCTCGCCCTACAGGGCAACAGGGTAACCTGGCGGGTGAAGGAAAGTGCGCGTCACGCTCGCGGATGTTCGAACTCTTGAGTAATTCCAACAAATTTGCAAGTTGTGCCGTTGAAAAGGCTCAGCACAGAATATGAATGCACTACAACGGAATAACGGGAAACGTATTTTTTGCATAACTGGTACTTCTGCTTCTTGAAAAGATCTTCTTCGTTTCAACACTTGGCAATTACGATGTGGTATTGGTATGGTTAGAATTCCAAAATCTTTGAAACAGTCTAGAGTGTGAGTAAAAAAAATAAATTAGGAACCTTAGGAACATTAGGTTCCTAATTTCTTTCTATCCTGAATGTAAACTGTTCCTAATTTCTTTTTTAAATTTTAAATCATGTGGTTTGTAATATTACAAACCACATGATTTAAAATGTTCATAGCATTTTTGCTGAGAAAGAGTTTCAAACGCAGCCCAATAATTTCGGACTCAAGGACAAAGTGAGGTCATGATCCCTGTGATGTTTGTATTTTGGATTCCTAAGTATCTCTTGTACTACCAGAAATGGTTGGTAAAGCTAGTAACCACGAGAAAGACCATATACCATAGTGTAATAGGTACACTATGGTATATGGTCTTTCTCGTTGTTGTTACGCTTAGTGTTGGTACACTTAGTAATGTCTAAATTGTCGTATTAAATTATGCTTTCATATTATTAATCTAACGCCATTTACCATGATGTGATAACCTATAACTAAGGCAGCACCTTCACTTGTTTCTTTGTCGCCTATTGTATGCTATGTATCCTTGTTGGTTGTCCTTTTAAAACTAAGTACACACATCAAAAGTGTCTAGGGATCAAGTATATTTTAGAAGATTGCAATCAAGAAATATAAAATATACAAAAACTGAATTCATTCATAATTTATTCAAAATGTGGTGGTAAGTCATTGATACAGGCATGGGGAATCAGGTAGGAGACCAATCCAGATGATTAAAATGATTAAAATAAATTAGATTTTTTTAGAGCTAAATATGTTCTTCATCCCTAGACACTTTTCATGTGTGGAGAAGAAAATAGAGAAGATAAACAACAAAATTGGCAGAAATAACAAAGAATGAAAACTTTAACAGGTATATTTTCCCTTCACCATTCCACCACCTTCGAGTCATGTGCTAAAGATGTTCCTAGTGGCAAAAGATTAATGTGTCCATCCTAATTAGAAAAGTTTTTGTAGTCTACAATATATTAAGGCACTTTTGGTTACCATTCACCAATATATCCTGACCTGGCAGATATAAGAAATTTCTTTTCTCTGTAACGTTTTCTTCTAAAGCCTTTGTCTTGTGAGTCGTCTATGACTACACTTGATTTCTGACTCACGCAACTTCTAACGTACAGAAGGTTTCTTGTCAAACAATGCCTCTACAAAGGAATCTGAATCTTATTCATGTGATGGATAGTATAATTTCGGTAAATGAGTAACGTCTGTTTGTTTCTTGCTTTAATTTTGTTTTGTTAGCTAATACAAACATAAAATTAAGGGTTCACTAGTGATATTTAGTATACTTGCGTAGGTATACAATATTATGCTTAGTTTATGAGAAATTGTTATAGTACAGTCGCAAGTATGTAACGCTTGGTATTTTTTTTTTTTCAAAAAAAACGGTGATGTGCTCACCCCCTGTCACGTTGGGTTAAATACGCTTGGTGAACCGTGGGTACTTGCTTTAGCAAGTGCCTCTGCCTACCCCTCATTGGGATTAAAGGCGTGAAGTGTATTTTTTTTTTCACTTTATCTTTTTTTCAGTATATTTCCATCACCTTATCTGTAGATCTCTGGTATCTGTTTAGATCAAATAATGGACAATTATCTGAGACCTTGTTCCCGTTGCTTAAAATAGACGCCATCTATTTTAAGCAGCTAATTGAGCAAGATTTTCTTATTGAGAGACTTTTGCTTTGAGCCAATCGAATAAAAATTATTATCGAAAGTGAGTTACAAGACAAGTTGTCTTTTATTTCTTTCAAGGTACAAAATATTCTTTATTATTTTGTGTAATTTCATAGTTCAAAGACCTGATTTTACTAATAGCTGCTTGGATTTATTTTACAAAACCTAGAAAAAAGTGTATAAAATAAAAGTGGATTAAAATAGCGTTTGTAGGTTTTTTTTACATATTTTTGTAGTAATTGGTTTAACCCATTTATGTATTGAATTAATGTAATCCATGTTATTTTTCACCGACATACTCAAATCACACCTGTCTCCCAGAGGAGTAGGCAGAGATCAGATCTCCATTTGTCACGGTCTTGATATACCCAATTACTCAATAAGTTATTGCTTTTCCACATTGTGTTATAAGGTCTTAAATATAGTTGAGGTCCAATCGTAGACCCTGAAGGGCACACACCCCTTTCGCTTCATCTACATTTATACATCATTTTAAACACACAATCTCCGGTTTCGGGTGTTTTCCACATCTGTTATATTATTTTTATTTAGTGTAAATACTTTTTGTAATACGAATACTGGCCATATACAATTTTTTTCATAAAAAAGTTATAAAATAAAATGTCACTTTTGAAACGGTTTCACATGGCGCAGTCAAAATTAATTATTTTTATTTTTTACTGGAAAAAGTGGATGAATGAGGATGGATTAATGTATAATTTAATTTAAAACACTTTTAGAACAATTATGGAATCTAAACTATCACCGCCCGGGCCGTTTACTTTTGTTAGTGACACTGTAAACATTGTCACGGGAAATTTTGTATGAAGCATGGAGAAAATGGAGGAAAGGATTGGTGTTAACGCCCCAAAGCGCCATATTTACTAATAGTTACTACTTATTGTCAATTAAATTATTGTTTCCAATAACGACTAATCAGCTCGCGCATTTGGAACACCGCAGAATTGTAAGCGAAAGCAATTAGAACATTTGTTGTTCCAAATGGAACATTACCGCCTTTTTCACAACTTTAAGAAAAAAGAGACAATCGACTAACTCCATGTAATAACTAAAACTACCTAATTCTAAGTAGATTTTATAGTTTCCATAGTTCTATAGTTCCTTCGTGAACAATTGGAAATATATTT
>SJJU01013619.1:0-10408 GCA_012932125.1 Conopomorpha cramerella
AAAACATGCACTTCATTGTCCTTTTACCATACGTTATTGAAATTGCTCGTTCGATCGAGAATTCACTTCGATAAATTGATTATCTACAGAAAAATAAAAATAATCCCATAGAAAATGTCGATGCAAAATAGAATTATGTGTAGTTTAAAAGCGAAATTACTTAAACATTTTTAAACAATCCCCTCTGCTTTTTCACCTTTGAATAAAAAATCATGCTTTCTATAGTCTAGCTCGGCGCTTAATTTATCCGAGCCGGGTTCAACCCCATTATTTATGTAGGTCCATCTGATAAAGGCACTTTATATATTATTAGGCCCCGGTACGATAGAATAGAAAAGACCGCTGTAGAATAAAAGCCTTGTTAGCTTATTTGTTCAAATAATAGTTGGGTATTTAATCCGCATGACTAAGAAATTTCACAATGTGGCTGTAATTATTATGGGCACTAAATCAATATTTTCTACGTGGTTTTGAAACAAATTTGTTTACACAAAAAGGTAGTATTGATGTGTCTGTTTCAATTGTATAGGGTCCGAAATTAATGGACGTAACTATATAAAAAAAATATTTCACCATTGGTGCACTATTCCCGGGTGATAGAGTCTATATTATGTTTTCAAAAATGAATTTATGATATATTTACCTATAGTCCGCGGGGTGTAAGAAGCCCATTTTGACAGGTACTGAGTTGATTGATAATGATTGCATATTAGCTCACAAAACTCGATTTTTCTCATTTGATTTTGTATTGAATCGCTGCTGATTAAATAAATGTTAACGATTTACCTATTATTTCTGATACATACACTCCACGCCTGACTCCCAGAGGTGTAGTCAGTTCAAATTTCCATTTGTAAAGGTCCTGACATACCCCTTCTGTTTCATCTCCATTCATATCATCTCCATTCATACAATATGACCTCCGGTTACAAGTACTTTTCACGTCACCTTCACCTCACCTTCACCAATCTGGTAGATGTATGCCCTTCTGGTGCGACCTCTAATCATCCGGCCCCTTACATCACCCATCACCCATTATTTCTTACACGTGTATGTAAGTTATTACTTACTCGTGATTAAATTTATGTATCGACTTTCTTACCGACCAATAACGGACCTATCAAAATATCGTACGTTTCAATTCGATACTTCGATTCGATGACTGACATAAAAACACGTCAATCATATTGACAGACAAAGAACACAGAATAAATAGAACGTTTAAATCTTGAACGCCATACATTTTTAGTCTGTTGTATCCGTTCTAATTTTGTTTTGCATGATTTCAGTGGTGTTATCAATGTGTCAACCACTGTGTGTGTGCTTCTTACAGTGCGCGGGACTATAAGTACTGAACTTCTGCTCGCCAGTACTTAGGCCTCATTATTTTAATTTGACAGCTGCCAATGTCGTGAAACAGCTATTGTATTTTTTTTTAAATAATATAAAAAATAATACACTTCACGCCTTTTAATCCCAAATGGGGCAAACAGAGGCACTTTCTGAGCTAGTGCCCACGGTTCATTATAGGGTTCATATACCCTGTGGTGTGCTGGTTTCATTTCGACGTTGGGCTTTACCGTACGAGCGCTACGTTGCGTACTAGGCTCTGAAAAAGAGTCCCATTGGTATACGTCCAGTAGCCAGATTCGAACCCGTGACCCCCCGGTTGCAAGTCAAGAATCCGGCCAACTGGACCACAGACACTTATATTATTATAGACAGAAATAATATATTATTATTGCTACTAAATAATTCATTCATTTACTAATTACTTAAAGAAATAAGAGTAGTAGACTACGCATCGTATCTATCACACGCATTCAGAGCCGAACTGGGTCGGCCATTTTTATTATATTTCGAATTTAAAAAGATAAGTACGGATTATCGCATACTTTCTAAACTTAGTCAGAGGCTTGGCAGAAGCTAAGCAGATGCCAATATTTCATTAGACTTTTGAAGTGTTCTATAATATTATACTTTGTATGTTAATAATGTCTGTTACATTATTGTTACGCTGTTATGTTATTCAGATTTCCTTTTATGGAAAATTTTAGCGTTGTTACCTTACGCAACCTCTGAAAAAATAAGACCTAGTAAGTTTACCATAACCCGAAACATTAAATCTCTCGGGTCGGTTGGTACAAATTTTGTACAGCTAAGTCTGCACAAATTTTACATTACGTATGCTCTGAAAAACTACATACGTACATACACTTCACGCCTGTCTCCCAGAGGGGTAGGCAGAGACTACAGATCTCCATTTGTCACGGTCCTGACATACACCTTTCGCTTCATCTACATTCATGCATCTTTTTACACCTGACCTTAGGTATCGAGTACTTTTTACGCCACCTTCGTCCAGGACATCGCCAATGTGGTCGGTATATGTCCTTCTGGGGCGACCTCTACTCACCCGGCCCATTACATCAGCCATATAAATCTCTAATTTTCTTCTCTAAAAAAACTACTACCTAGCAAAACCTAGCAAAGCACTAAAATATGTCTCGGGTCGGTTGGCACAAAATGTGTACAGCCTTAGCAGCCGGTCTTGACCAGACACTTTCTTATCGCAAGTACAGTGAAATAGTCATAAAATTCTGACACAATTATCATTTCAGTGCATATAAAAGTGTCACATTGAAAAAAAAAGCTTACCAGCTCTACAATCTGCGTGTTAAAAAGTTAACAATGGAATATTACAGTGACAGTATACGGGCTTTGTGTCCGAAACTTGTTCCGCCGATGGCGTAGATAGCCATACAAGACCATCGTAAAAAGACCCCTGGCATATAAGAAAAACACACGCACAAAAGACTCGGGAGTATGGCAAAACCGTTCACGCCCGTCGGTCTTCACGACACAAAGAGAAAACTGGGCCCGCAATGAGTTAGCGACCGAAAAGCCGTTTTGTTACTAAAATTGTCACATATTTCAATTTTAGTCTAGACCGTTTCGTAGGAAATGTTTAACGCCGTAAGTACGTTGATGTTGATGTAACGGGTACCGTCAGTAAATACAACTGGTCTACAGGTCTCTGGTGTTGATTGAAATTCATGTAGTAAAACTAGTAGATGAAGAAATTTTTCTTCACACATTGTATTTTTCTTCATCTCTCCCACATACACCTCACACACATACAGAAAATAATCCCTTTTTTCTTTCTAGAAATTGATGCCCGATTGCTAAATTATTCTTACCTAAAATTCTCCATATTCTAAATTATTATTTGTTATTAACGCCTAAGTCTAAGGTTTACATGTTCAGCCACACTCACGAATATTTTTTATATGTTGACACTTTATTTGTCAACCGTACATATTTAACTAAGCTCTATTATGATGCCATTAAAACGAAAGTTATGTTTTCTAGCGATTTGACATGAATTAATATTATGCTTAGGATGAACTAAAACCGCTTTTAGCTGGGTAAAAGGTTTAATCTTTAGCTAGTCCACTGTCGAATATTAACATATATAACCGACAGCTATAAATCGATTAGTAAGAGCTATCATGCGCTTGTGTAGTTTCTGTGAATAAACGAACGGCGTGACGTATGACCACATACAAATACAGAGTGATTGTTTTAATTTTCCGATGACACCCACGTGGCTTACAAAACATGTCACTAAGCTATAAGGTTTAGCGACACGCGTAATAGACCATACTATATTATTCAACTTGCATTAGTATGAGTATTGTGAACGTGCCAGATCTTATTAATCGACCATAGGTCCGCTGAGGAATTGGTGAATATTAAACATTTTGTTGCACACTGTGTAGTCGGTTAAGAACCTGGTCTACCCTAAGGACGGTTCCTATGACACGACAGGAAGAAAGGCAGCTGAAGCGTTCTGTTTACACCCCAAATCAGTATAAGGATTGCTTTTCATATAATTCAGAAAATGTCTTGATATCACAGAGGGTGCATATGGAGCATCACATAGGTAATTGTTATCTAGATTTTTCGATCTGCAAATAAATGTTAAAAGTAAAAGGGTCTGTCCCATCTGTTTCAAAGAACAGGCTTCTTTCTTCCTCTACATCATTATCTTCATATCGTACATCTTATATAAATATTATAAAAATGTTTTGCGGTTCGCTTTATTAATATTTTTAACGGCGGTCTCGCCTAATTTTGGTCTTAAATTATTTGTCCAGTGAGTCCAGAGAAAGTTTCAACCGATTTTCAAAGGTGAACATTTGTAAATGGAAAGAAACTATTTTTGTTTTTTCTTCTATGTGAACACCAGTTAAAAAATAAAGTTCACTACAAAATGTAAAATACAAAAATAGTCTGACACATTTTCATCAAAAAGACCAAACTCAGCCTCGATCCAAAATATAACAAATCGAATTCGTAGCTCGCACAAAAGAATTCAGCGGACTATTGACGTCAGTAATTATGAATAGATAACTAGATTTAGACAATTTGCATTTTGTTTTTTTTCAGAATTTTCAGGTAACCCGATTCTAGACTTCCTATATTGCCTAAACAAAATAGGGACCCGTCTATCTAACGTTGGTATTTCCTATCTGTTTTAGATAATGTCCATGCAAGAAAATGGGGATTAATGAGATTGTCGCCATAGTAGTTTAGAAGCTTGACTAAGCAAGGCAAAATTCTGACTTTCTGTGGTACAGTGAAGTACAGTGGTGAAGTTCAGAAATATCTGGATAAAGTAGCGTTTATAAAATCGGCGCAGAAAGTACAGTGAAGGAAATAAGGGTCACGTTAGAGTGGTGCTGAATTTATTTATGGACTAGAATTTTCACACTAATTGCTCAACGTCATTTTCAAACTTGAACTTTTTAGATGCCTGCCCATTTTCCGCAGAAAATGTTTTTGGAAGTTTAGGATTTTTTCACTTTGACAGCTAAAATTTTGCATTGCAAAACTTCATCGACGTGGACAATTTCGGCAGCGTTTATTTGTTTATTTTGATTCTGGCCCTTTATTAAAATAATATAGGTAATGTTTTTAATAAAAAAATTTGAATACACCACGCTTGTGAATGACTAGTTAAAAGTGGGCATGAGTACTAAAGATTTTTTGCCAGGGGTTCCATTGAAGGGTAGATATTTTGCAAAAAAGAAAGTTTTACGCATCTCTTGAAAAGAAAAATACAATTCACACCTTTTTTATCCCAAAGCGAGGTAGGCAGAGGCACTTGCCAAGCAAAAGCTATCGCCATTATAGGGTGGGTGGCATACCAGTCGGTGGGTAGTTTCTGAATACCACATTACTTACAATTTGACTCTATTTACAAATAGTCCTTTTTTTTTAAAAGAACTGAACAGACATAAGCCATATACCATGTCGTAGTAAAAAAACACTTTATAAATATCAACCCGTCTGTCGAAGACACAGTTTACATTAAACGAACAGCTTTCGGAGTGCGTCGGAGTGCATCCGAAATGTTGTTGGAAATTAGAATGTTTCACAAAACTGTTAAAGATTGTAATCGCATGCACAGAGACCGTCGAGCTGAGACCCAACTAGAACGTGACCATGCAAATATGAACCATAAACATCCTACAGACATTTTAATTTCCGTTGTATTGTTTGTCTGTCCGTCAGGTGTGAAACGCTTCCTAAATCCTCATTACGATTCAATGGTCTTCACAAAGTGCTAAGGTATTGGGATTTCCGGGCCAACTTGTAGGTGGGTACTGTGAATAAACCATTCGGTTCGGATAGTTTTTGAACTAATTTGCATTAATTTACATTGATTTTCAAATAATGAGTTTCAGCTTGAATTTTCATAAATGTCATTTGCGTAGTGGCCAAGAATAGTTTTTCAATTGTATTTTTATTGGAATATATTATAATATTTAGTACCATGCTGGGACTTGAAACGCTGTAATACTTTCAAAATGAAGTTTCAGTAGCAAGTTTGTGGGTTACGTTAGTATTAACATTACTAAAGTTCCTACTATAGGATCTGGATTTCGTTTTATTCAGGCGATGAGCTAGCAACTTGCAACTAGATCCATATAGACATTCTTAACTCCTTAATATGCTAAATGTAGCTGAAGGGTCCTCGTGATCCTACGTTTCTGCCCACCCCATTATGGAGATTACGTGAGTATATGTAAGTATGTTGATAACTTCAAAGAAAAAAGAACCGACTTCAACCGGTAATTTTTTTCACATTTGTGGTTTTCTCGTGGATTCTATGGTCGGAACTGAACCAAATGGGAAGTACCAGCTTTCAAATCAAAAAAGTATCATGCTAATCGGTTCACTCATACAAAAGTTTTGAGTAGCAAATACAAAAAAATACAGACGAGAACCACCTCCTTTTTTAGGAAGTCGGTTAAAAATAGTATCTTACTACCCAACAATGTTTTGATATACAAACATTAAGTAATATACCTACCTAACAAAAGCAGGATTCAGTGAGAAAGTTATAAAAGTATTTCGTACAGAGTAAGTGGTGATAAAATTGAATTGTCAGAGAAAAGTTGAGGTAAACATTTCCTTTTTTCCTTGAGCTTGTATTGCTTGGGTTTTGTACTGAAGGTAGATCGATCACGCAGCAGTGGATATTATAATAATGCGACTACCACTAACGTTATAGAACAGACACTTATGAGATATCCTTTACGATTTTTCCAGAGAGGAATCACGTAATAATACCAAGTGATATTACGCGGATGTATATAGATGAAACCTATTATTATGCCACTATTTTCTGTCGTAAAGGCTTGGCGGAAAATATTATGTATTAGGTTCGCTACAGCTACAAGTTTCACGAGACCAAACATCTTTTATAATATAACAAATTTCCGTTCCTGTGGGAATTTCGGGAATTCCTTTCTTCATGCACCCCTACGTTACGCACTAAGCTACGTCCGTACCAAATTTCAAGTGCCCACGTTTCGCCGTTTGAGCTGTGCGTTGATATGTCAATCAGTCAGCTTTTCCTTTTATATTTACGTAGATAGATGAATAACTTAATGTGTTTCTAAGCGCAAAACTCGAGAACGGCTGGACGATGGACCAATGCCTCTAATTATTTTTTTGTTGTGCTAACTAGTTGTCAGGAGAAGATTCTTATGAAAAAAAAATAAAAAATAGTGCGCCTTAAAATTACAGTATTTCGAAATTACTATAATTACTACCTGAAAGAAGCTCCTCTGAGCGATAAGCCTTTTCTACCTTTCACACAATAAATTTCAAAAAAAAATTATGGGACTCAATGGTAAGCAGCCATCACCCAATAATACCTTCGGACCTCTAAAGCCCCTGTAAGCAAATCACCAAATGATACCTAAAACAGACCTTTGTTAGCCTCCCACGCTACGAATTGAGAGAATCACATCAATATCATTATTTTACCGTCCTAAAGTCCTAAGAAATAGTACAAAAGATTCTATTTAATATTTTTCTCAAAGAACTTACTAGCATTTAACCTTTGTTGTTTTTTTTTACAACGAGTCTAAGCTTTTTTTAATGCACGATTCAGTTAAAAAAGAAAGGAAAAAAATACTAGATGCAGGGTCAGTGTGTTCTTCTAAGCTTTACTTAATTCAAGTTAATCCAAAGGAACTTTGAGCCATAAAGATTTTCTGGCTGCAGCGGGCGGAAGGATAAAAAGTAATAATCCTTTTTTTAGAACATTTTCCTATGTTGAAACCGTTTGTTGTTGCTCAGACGCTGTCACAGTGAATTACACAGTGTCAGTGTATTTTGACCTCTGTCTTTAAGGAAATTTGTTATAAAAGCGGGTCAAGTAAGGCAAAAATGTGCTTAGGTGAATTTAATCTCTTTTCCACAAAGCAGCTTGTAGTTAGAAGGGTGTGTGATTTTCTTAAAAAGGGTTCCTTCGCTTTGACAAAAAAATAGAGTTAGACAGCTAAATAATAATAAAAACAGTTTCTTTTGAAAATAAACCTAGTATGTTAATCCTACCGTATGTTTTTTATACTCTAAAAATAAATACGTGTAGGTTGTAACCTACGCCTACTTATTTCTATGACTGTTTTGAGCAGCTAAATAGGTATATAATATTCTTATCTATCTGCTATTGATAGGGCAATTTTACCCCGAAATGACTCGATAATGTCGAAATAAGTGTCACTTTCAATGAATCGGAAGAGCATCAAACGATGAATTCATGAATGAAATGAGATATTTTTGTGGCGGCCATTTTTAGGGGAAAGCAGGGTGCGATGGTTTCCAAGTTAAATAATCCAACATAAAAGCGGTCATGTAGAAGCGTTGACAAACGCGTACCCTAACCTAACCGAGACCCGGCGCTTTTAACCCCTCTTTACCCTAATCGAGGTTTTTATTGTGTGTACAAAACATTTGAGCGACTTTAAAAACATGTTGTGTTGACTGATTGAGCAAATCAACCTTCAAAACAACCGAGATGAAAACTTGACCTAATTTAACCTAAATTATTTGGTAAATAACCTTTGTAATGTTGAAATGTATATTCCACAGACCGGAAGAAACCGCTTTTAGCGATAAGGTCGAGTTTTGTGATATTTCATTTGTCATGGCATATTTTGGTCTACAATAAAGTTTTTATAAGTTACTTTATCATATCTTGTATTTGGTAAAGTGTACAGGATATGGTATATATGGTGGATGGAAACGATAAGAACGATATAATACATTCTCATTATTTAAATTTGTAGAATATATCTAACAACTGGTTACTGGTGCTGAATGTGCTTTACTGATAGAACCCGAAACAGTTTTTAAGATTACTATTTTGTATGGTTTAGAAATAATATAGTGATCAGATCTCCTGTCGCTTCCACCCTGTATACACTCAAATCACACTTATGATGTATTCACTTAGATCACTGTTAGCATGCATGTAGGTCTTGAACCTATAAGCTTCCGTTTGCAAGTCCAAGAACTCGACAATTAAACTACAGCCGCTAGACTTAGTTATAGACCCTGATATAATTTAAGAACCAAGAAAAATAGCAAGGAATTTAAAACCTGCCACCATGGAACCCTAAAATACACTATTTTTGTTGGGAAAGAGTAACTTAAATCTACATTAGTGGGTACCTTTACCTTTTTAATAATGTGTTTTTTTTTTCTAACAAAGCTTCAAAGCTGCTTAAGGCTTGTAGTTTTGTGTGGGGTGCCGTTTCATTTAATACTTGGTGTCTACTAAAATATTTACGCCTGTGCAAGGAATTACGTATCATAAACTAACATTTTTAATAAAAAGCTTAGTAGGTAAATGCCGCAGAAGCACAAATAGTGAACTATTAGGTAGGTACCTGTTTTTTTGGAGGTTTGCAGTGCCTGATCGAGCCAAGTACCTGCGACCATTACTGATCTATGGAGATCTCCATGATATTAGTGTGTTCAATCATCATCATCATCATCAGCCCATACTTGTCCACTGCTGGACATAGGCCATAGTGTGTTCAATATTCCTTCAATATATTCTTTCAATATATTCCTTCAATATATTCCTTCAGCGTCTTCATTTAATGACAGAACTTTTTTGTTACTTTACTGTCTCGTGTGATGAAAACATATGTTTTCCCTTCAAGGAAACACATGTATGTGGATTGATTTTGCATGAGGTGCACAGATTATGATTCAAGTTACAAATACTAAAATGGTTATTTCCTTTAACTTAACTTACATATGTCTATTAGGTAAGAGGCCTCCTTATAAGCATTATTGCCTGTATCAGAAAGACCCGCTCTCTCGTATATAAAGTTAATGAAACTTACAATATATAATTTAAACAGTGTTCAATAAAAACTGAAAATTAATAATGGTAATAATTGAGTTTACATTGTATGTGAAACGTCAAAGTAAGTTTTGCTGTGAGTGTGTATGTGTGTGTATGATTATTCCCACAATTTTCTTAAGGAGGACAGGAGGGTGTCCTGTAAAGTAACAAAATGACACATCAGACCTTATGCTTCTGACGTAGAGATTTATAGAGGTAGATGGATATATTTCGAAATACACGTGGGGTATTTTTGAGAGATACGATACATAAATACGACCTGGCCAAATATGTATAAAAATAAAAAAAAATAGAGAGGAATTGAAATAGAGAGGGAGGCCTTTTCCCAACAGTATGACATAGATACAGGCTATTAAAAAAATGCTTGAAATATAGCTACATCTTAATACACTAAACAAAATTTTCAAAAATCACTCGAGAATACGAACATAAGGAACTGTGGTTGGTTAACTGGTTTGATTGAAATCTTCGGTCAGAAAGGTACCACATAAACGTCCGTCCAACTTTCACTCGTGAGACGCTTTGTGAAACTCGAGTCTCGGTAGTTCGTAATATTATTTTTTGTGTAAAATATATCCTATTGCGTTGCCTTAAAGTCTACACTCAACTTGTTACCTTACCTTGTCTGTCAAAATGGTGCAAAACGAAAATGGGTCTTTATTTATA
>SJJU01013621.1:0-27999 GCA_012932125.1 Conopomorpha cramerella
TCTTTGTGTGTTTGCGAAGTTTTATTTTAAGTTTTTTTTTTAACGAAACGCGAACTTATATTATATTAATAGTATGAACCGGATATTACGGTGAACGGAGGTAATCTCTTTGATTAATTTCGCGCCGTGATACCTATTATATATAAACGATTTATTCCTTTTTTACAAATTCGTTTTTCATTTAGAGCACGAGTTATCTATTGAACATCACTTGTCTAATAAAACCTTTTACCCGCTTAACAATAAAAAGTTCATTAGTTGACTGACATAATACTTTGGTATTTATTAAAAAAGTATGAATTAAATAATGCACTTAAATACACTTCACGCCTTTTAATCCCAAAGCGGGGTAGGTAGAGCACTTGCTAAAGCAAATTTCCACGGTTCACGAATAAATAAACAAATAGGGCGTATATCAACTTAGACCATTTTAGTTAGGTATATTTAGCACTAGCTCACCCGGCAAACGTTGTTTTGCTAATATATATTATAAATTCCGGGATCAAAATTTGCCTAAATGTTATTCCTGTGTAAAAGGTATCTGCGTGCCAAATATCAAGCAAATCTGTCCAGCCGTTTTGACGTGATTCGCGGACAAACAGACAGACAGACATTTTTCCAAAAATATGAAATTCGTCCTCTGTAACGGCAACTTGATATACTCCACTGGTTTTCTCGTAAAAAAATCAATGTATAGTTTTGGACCTCGAATAGTTTTATTATAGTATAGAAAATACACAAAACCAGAGATTGATTTAGAGACCTCTAATTAGTACCATTTTATCTAACCACCAAAAGTTATCAAAATGTCAACTCTTCAATTTCATGTTTTGTCTACCTTGAAACATGGACATGCGTAGTTAAATTATCTTTTTGTATTACCGCATGGACTAGTGGATCTATCTCTAGGACGACGGTCGCGGGTTCGATTCCTGCCGCCGACATAATGATTTATTGATGAGCTGAGGTATTCGTCTGGGTGTTTTATTTATTTACTAGCTGAACCGTAAAACTTTATTTTGTTATAATCTAAAATAATACATTATTAACAGTGTTTCTCACCTATTATATGCATCCATTATAGGTACATACAAAACTTCCTCTAGGATCACTCTACCTACCGTTGCGTAGTTTTGAAGATCTAAGCACACGTATGAACAGACAGCGGGAAGTAAAAAGTATTAAAAGTACATAGGATACCCTAGTTTTCAGTCGGGTGACCATGTGTAAAAATATACAGAGATATTTATTTATTTCATTGTTTTTCCTCCAGTTTGTTGTCCGTATCCCAGCTTGAAGTCGGGTGACCATGTGTAAAATTGTCCCGAGATATTTTTTTAATTTAATTATTTCTCTTTCCCAACAGGGACGGTATCCGAGGCGGCCCAGGCATGGACTCTCAGCAGCAGCAGTACTGCCTGAAATGGAACAGCTTCGGCTCAAATTTGGCGACGTCATTCGCCAATCTCTGGAACTCTGAAAGCCTTGCCGACGTCATACTCTTCTGCGAAGGTAGGCACTGCCATTTTCACACCTGAAACGAGAATATTAGTGTCTTCTATACACTTTTCTTTACGCCTTCTTTGAAAAGTGGCAAAATAAAGCATCTGGGATATATTTTTCGTAATGTACTGAACGATACCAAACAAGTCATACGGATGTCCATCCATTTTTCTAAATAATGATCGGCACTAAAGATTATCAAAAAATATATATATATAATAATAAGGCGCTTGTTTGTCAATAAAATTCCTGGTAATATACACAATAAAAAGTCATAAAAATGAAAAGAGCTGGGTTGTTACCAATATACCTATGTATTGCACACTTCACTTTGTGCGAGTGCCCAAAATCTAAAGGGATTGTAATAAGGAGCGCTAATATCGCACATGCGATTTGTAGGAGATACCTGCTGCACGTTATCCTCGTTGCTGTAATGCGTTAAGTCAACAAATACAATTTAACTTATTTTTTTGTATTTTTAAACACATTAAACAAGCGTTTGACCACCATCCTGCTTGATGTTAAGCAGCGAATGACATTTATACAACATAACACACCTAAATGTGTTTTTTGCCGTTAAAATCAAATTTTTTTGCCGTGATCAGGTAACTAACTAATAATTCAATTCGAATTTATAAAATTCCACCCGACCTTGACTTCCATCATCATTGAAATGCCTTCTTTCCGGCAAAAAATAATCATAATAATCTCAATTCATAAACAACGAAGTTATCGACGAAAAAACATAAAAAAGCATATATCTCGACGTCTGAAGCAACGGTCGGATGTGCCATTTTGTTACTTTACAGGAGAGCGTCAAGTAAATTGTGTTAATAATCCGTTAAGACTGGCGTGAACTAAAAAGAAAAGAGTGAACCTAGTAGTCTCATTTCGTAGATAGTTTAACAAGCTACACCATATTAAATATTTTATTGGAAAACAGTGATTCACGGTGTAAATTCAGATCCGACCTTATGCTTCTGACGTCGAGATATAAATAAATAAAATAATGTTTATTTCGAGTCCACAGAAACTCATATTTTGTTAGTAGACTTAATCTAATGTGTTAGTAAATATTATAATTTAAAACCTTACAATGACCCCGAACAAGGGGTATGTAGCGCACGACAATGCGATAGGTAGGGGCAGTCAAATCTGCCTCCAGTCATCCGGAGTATCCTGTTGGATCCGTCCACAGTCCGGCGCACCAGGGAAGAGCATCTAGGTATAGGTATATATATAGGTACGATCGAATTGAGATATTCTGTTTTTAAAGTCGCTTTAAAAGTAATAAATAGAATGCATGAAAGTGCAATGTCAAGACAAAAGATAGGCCCTATTTCGTAACAGAACCAACGATGGATGGCGTGCCGTCAAATACCAATTGGGCACAAAACATTGCGCAGCGGAAATGCCTCACCATAGAAGAGGGGAGACTGGCGTGGCGTGCACAGCTTTCCAATTGCATCACGCTGAAGGTCGCTGGAGACCTCCGGGCCGTGACACGTGGAGTGTGCTGAAGACGACATCATGCCGAGGGAATGTCGTCGTTCACAATTCTGTAGCGTAGGTTACGAAAGGCTCTTTTTCTCTGAACATAAAATTCCTTTACTGAAAGCAAAATGTTAGAAGTAAGGGTTCTAGTGGCATTGGTTTTGGATAGTATGTTTACGAACTTTGCTGTGTATAGGAGAGCAACAATTAGATACAATTTTGATGTTTCAATAGGAACAGTTGTGAAAAGGAAAGTTAAAAAGTTGTTTATTCACTCATGGCGTCACGAGAAATTGGGTCACCAGCGCATCTTTGTGAAATGCAATACTCTCTGCTCTTTGTCACTTAGTTGAGTAACTGAAGCTAGAAAAAAGGGTTGAGAATAAAGTAGTTCCGTTATGGATGTACGAGTATTTAGAAAAATATTTTCTCTGACCTGATACGTATGTTTTGAAATTTGTTTTTTGTTTCTTTCTTGCACAATTTTAACAAATGACGCACTTAATGCTATTGTATTTTCTACCAGTCAACCCAAGTTGTGGTGAAAAAGCTAAGGTAGCTTAACTACTTATATTCACAAAAGTTGGCATTTATATGTAATTTCGTCCAGTTTGAGAGATAGGATAGTTTATATTTCGTGGCATCCACTGCTGGGCACAGGCCACCTTGGAGGTTATACTAATTTTATATTCATATTAATAGTTAAGACAGGACAACGTCTGTCGAGTCCACTAGTAATAAATATTTTTAAAACAACACACACATTGCCTTAATTCCATGTTAAGTAGCTAAAGTACTGCAAGCAACGAAATATACTTACTCAAATACATTTACTTTTCTTTTAAATACATAGATACTTATTATACATAAAACACCCAGACACATGCAACAAGTACTTAAAAGCTCATCACCTATGTACCTGTCAGCAGTGGGAATCGAACCTATGACCCTACGTAATAGAGTCAGACATGCTGACCACTACACCAACGAACCTGTCTGGTGTTAAGCAGCGAATTTTAAGTAATATACACCCAAAACACACATCAATACATAGACCAGCCATATAGAAAATATGCACCAAAAAATCTTCGAAAAGAAAGAAAAGTTTGCACAAGTGGAAAACGCATAATATCATTATAAATAAAACACGTCGGAAATGAATATGTAAACAAGATAATAACGGCACGTGTAAAATCTTTTACGTTTTTTGACCCAAGAACTGTAACCGTTCATTCGCCTAACGAACCGCTCAGCTGAAACATATTGGACCCAATATTTTAAGCGAATCACACTATTACGGAGATCATGTTAAGCCGAATTGTGTACGAAATTTTGGCAAACATTATCGCAAAGTTATCGAAGTGCATACGCGCGACTATCGTCTGACGCAGTGGCCTTGGCGTGTATAAAAATTTTTGCAAATTCGATAACAGTTCGTTGACATCAGTGCACGGCACATTCGACTTTATTACTTACTTACCCCCGTATTATTATTAGTGCGATAAAAGGTTAGCCGCTATAGAGGTCATTTGTGACTTGTAATAAGTGGCAATCGGAAGCCCACTGTTAGTACAAATTGTTGATGTTTTATGCATAGATTTATTTAGCGCGGAGGGAAATTTGAAAATCTAACAATGGTATTTTTACTTTTAAATAATCGAACTTTTCAAAATTATTACAAGTGGCCAGTGTTTTATACATATAAACCTTTTTTCACAAAGCTTTCTGAGTGGCATATTGCTGTTTTTGTTAGATCACCATTAAATTAACAAAAGGCTATATAAGCACAACACAGCTTAAAAAAAAACGGTTTATTTCCGTCCGTCTATTGCGGAAAATAAATGGCAGACATTTTTTTTTGTATCTCGCACCTATATTTATGTGATCGAGATTTTTCCTTATCTGTATTTCTTTTGTTCATACCTATTTATTGCACTGTATTTATTTTTACATATAAATTCGTAATCTTTTGATGAGATAATGAGACGATCTTTTCGTAGCATCGTCGTGAATATCGGTACTTTTTATTAATATATAATATAATATATTTATTATGTATATAATTAAAAAAATAAATAAAACCATTATGAACCATCCCAGAAGAACCCCAAATCATTGATTTTATTTACAATTATCTGACCCGGCAAACGTTGTTCTGTCAATATACTTTAGTAACAGTGTTTCCCTGCTTGTTATACGCATGTGATATACACATACAATTTCTTCTAAAATCACTCTATCCATTAAAGAAAACCGCAACACAATCCGTTGCGTAGTTTTAAAGATATAAGCAAGCATACACAGGGACAGCGGGAGGCGGATTTGTTTAAAAGAACGCCCAGCGATTTCAAGCTCGTATTTTCAAATTTAAAAAATAAACCAAGACCTAATATTCCTCTCACATATTCTGAACCAAATTTCCATGCCCTTAGGGATTGAATTTCCTTCTCTACGTCATGAAGGGCACCTTTGTACCCATTTTCACATTCCTAGGATCAATAATTTAGGAAGGTCAGTCATATTATTTTGCCACGGGGCGTTTTGCGAGCTTCCTTTACAAAGACCCTGACACGCAGAACGTAAAAAAAAGATGTAATTTTATTGACAGTTAAGACTGGCTGCTAGTCACTTTTATTTGGTCGCCCCAGAAGGACATATCGCATGGTTAGAACAAAAAGGACCTAATACGAAACACACAGATTTTGTAATTTAAGTTTTGTATCTTTTATGTTAAAGTTCAATTTCATAAAATGACACATTTTGTTTTGTGTCACATTCTAACTGTGATCATCACATATCATCGACCAGATCGGTGCTGTCCTGACGGAAGGCGGCGTGAAAAGTACTCGAAACCGGAGATCATGTTTGAAAAGATGTATGAATGTAGATGAAGCGAAAGGGGTATGTCAGGACCGTGACAAATGGAGGTCTGTCGTCTCTGCCTACTCCTCTGGGAGACAGGCGTGAAGTGTATGTATGTATGTACTTTTCTTTCAGTCTATAGTTCAAGTACTTTTTGCAGCCCAGTACAGAAGGCTAGCCCCACTGGAATGTACCTACTAGACCCATCATTGGTTGAGCTCTGAACTACACACATCAAAAGTGTCTAGGGATCAAAAACATTTTTAGCTCTCAAAAAAATCTAATTTATTTAAATCAAATCTAATCTTCCGGATTGGTCTCCTACTAATTCCCCATGCCTGTATCAATGACTTATCACCACATTTTGAATAAATTATGAATGAATTCAGTTTTTGTAAAATATACTCTTGATTGCAATCTTCTAAAATGTACTTGATCCTTAGACACTTTTGATGTGTGTATTCTGAATATCATTGCGGTGGATTATTACCAGAGTGCTAATCTTAAAAAGGAGCGTTACGAAATATCACCCCTCTCGATTAACCCACGTCGGGTAGAGTGGGACACATATATCGGACGCAATCAACAGGAGACTAGAACGAATGTAAATGAAGGATGTTGAGATACAAATTACAGATTGTTTCGGCAGGTAAAGTTCGCGAGTCGCGTTTGATTATTTTCTCCTCAATGACTTCAAATTTGAAATTAAGCTGAAGTAATAACAGTAAACACCCTTTGTATACATTCATATACAACACAAGTATATTATATTATATCCTGTTGCAACTAAGCTTTAAGTTTACTAAGGTATCTGCATCCCAAATTTCAAGCGTCTAGATTTGAGCGGTTTAGATTTTTCGTACAAAAGGATTAACCCGTTAATTCCCGTTCCCGTAGGAATTTCGGGAATTCCTTTACTATACTTGGTGTATAGTAAATAACATATTTCTTCGCATAAATCCAACGGCAAAATGATAAATAAATATGTTTACAACAATATACACATTGCCTTCATCCAATGTTAAGTAACTAAAGCCCTTGTAAATGGAATTCAGACACCGAAATACTTACGTAAATACATTTTTTTTCTCTTAAACATATGCCTATGTAAATAAAACACCCAAACACACCCAACAAGTACTTAAAAGTTCATCATCTAAGAACCTGTCAGCGGTGGGAATCGAACCCTACGGAATAGAGGCAGACATGCTGACCACTACACCAACGGGCCCTTCAACCACAAGGCAGATTTTTTTTAAAACATAATGAACAACCGTTTGACCATCCTGTCTGACGTTAAGCAGCGATGTGTTCTACGCTAGAACAGATACACAGAATACAGACTAACTTCAGCTAACCCTGCCCTTGACTGTAGCCTCATTCAATCTAGACTTTGACACGTTATGCTCAAAGCTCTCGTATAATGTCAAAGGAAATGCGCATTAATTCCCCGCGCGATACGGTTCACGTCTCGTTTCTGATGAAAAACATAATAATACATACGTGTGCTGAAAACATTAGCACAGTTATTGGTTCTACTTAAAATGGTTATTACTAAAATAATATTATTCGACACACCTACTGAAAGTCATTATAGGTAACTTCCTAATGTTTATTTACAAATATACAGACTTTTACGTTTTTTTGTTTTTTTTTTAAACGCAATGAACAAGCGTTTGACCACCATCCTGCCTGATGTTAAGCAGCGATGTGGTCTACGATTGAGCACACCTTGTTCATTAGGTACCTAGCTGTTTTTATCATTTATAATGTAAGTTTATAATTCCTAGTGAGATATGTAGGATAGCGAGGACGGTACAGTACCTCGTATTTTTTGCGTGAAAGTACTGTCACGTGCAAAAACATGTATGCAAAGACATTTTTTTATAATGGGAATCTTATTGTTTTGTGAATGCGGTATTCTAGATTCCTTACTATGATGAAATGCGTCTAATATCAAAGTAGCAGTCGTTATTTTAAGGGAAAATTTCTTTGAAATCTTACTTAGTGTACACATGTTTTTGCACGTGACTGTACATTCAAAATTTCGCTTTCATAATTTTTGCAAGATATGGAAACTAAAATTAAACCTAGAGGAATAGTAACAATATACATCGCCTTGGTCGAATGTTAGGACTAGATTCCTTTAACATTAAAAAAAAAAACTGTCGATTGTGTCGATAAATTAATTATTCATTCTCATTAACATATTGAAACAGCTGGTTTGGTTTAGCTACGTAAATATTCGAGTTAGTAACAAAAAAAAAACAAACCTACCTATGTAGGCAATATAATAACAAACCTATACCTGTATTTTGTATACCTATACTTGTACATATTTCAGTATAGTCAAAACACATAACCGGTGAAAACCAGTTTAACTACAAATATGTTGTGGTTTGTGATCAAATTGTATCTATGGGTTAAAAGTATATTATCTATGAATTCTCAAGTGATTTTAATAGTTTATATATGTACATAAATTTATAATATTTACATATAATTCCACAATACATATTTACGTGTACACTGTGTAGATATTTAGGCCCTACACCAATAAAACTATATTATGTAATTTGGAATAACACTTCACGCCTTTTAATCCTAAAGAGGGGTAGGCGGAGACACTTGCTAAAGCAAATGCCCATGGTTCACCAAGCTTATTTAACGTGACAGGAGGTGATGAGTTCAAACACCTTGTGGTGTACGGGTTTCATCACGATGTTGTCCTTTGCGTTGCGTACATAGGCTCTGAAAAAGAGTCCTATTGGTTCACGTCCAGTAGCCGGATTCGAAACCGCAACCTTCCGGTTGCAAATCAAGTGTCCGACCAACTGGACCACAGACGCTGTAATTTATACCACGGTTATTATAAGCCTACTGAAACGGATAGTACCGTATTCCACAATATTTGTCTTACGGGTTAAGATAAACTTGGTGTGAGATCGGAATAGTTATAAAAGTATATGCAGGGTAAGCATACATGCAAGGTGACATTTTTTGAGTTTCGATAATATTATTTTTTGTGTATAATTATAGATAATGAGACTTACTTTGGTATCGTTTTATACATTACATTAAAAGCGTCTATTTAACGACAATATCTGACCAACATTTTTTTTACAAAAATCTTGGGATGATTTTATTAAAAAAAATGGTTTGTTTGTTGTTAAGGCCTCATCATCATCATCGGCCCATACTTGTCCACTGCTGGACATAGGCCTCTCTAATTGCACGCCACTGTGATCTGTTTTTGGCTTCTCGTATCTATCTTCTGCCAGCCATCTTGCGTATAGCATCAGTCCACCTTGCCTGAGGGCGTCCTACACTCCGTTTGCTGAAACGCGGTCTCCACTCGAGAACTCGTTTTCCCCAACGGTCATCGGTTCTACGGCTAATATGTGGTTGTTAAGGCCTGCCAGGAAAAAATCCATTGCGGATAGCAAAACTGCCACGTTGTATATTGAAGTGAATAAATAAAACAAGATAAATAACTCATCCTGTGTCGATGTTAGCCTCACAATCCAGGAATAAATGGACAGTTTCCTTAAATTCTTTTCAAAGAAAGCAGGAGGAAGTGGCGTTAAACCATTCGAATCAGTGATGATTTTCCTCATACCAAACATATATATACTCTTTTATCACCGAAGTTTGCATCACAATACATATAACTCACAATAGGTAGGTAATTCTAAACATAGAACACCGTTTCTAATCACGTACCGTCAAAAAAAAATCTAACAGCGGAATTTATTACGGGGTTTTCCCATAGAGAGACGAACGTAGAAATCTAAAGTTTCAGAGGTAGCTTTCCCCAAAAATGCGCCAGACGCTTTTGATGTGCGATGGGGAGAGGGGGGGGTTACACAGAGGTGGCAGTCGCCGCCCCGTTTCTGTGCGGGGGGGGGAGGTTTGGGGAGTGGAGTCTGTTCCCAGGGTTTGGGGGGTCGACGGAGGGGGGCAGTGCGCTAGCCGTCTGGGCGGTGCGTGCCCGCTGCTGCTCCTTTCTAGGAAGTAGGCGCGTGTATACCGGGCCTACGAGCGAATCACGTGTCCTGTGTAGACGTAGCATAGACGTTCGAGATATTTTCGTGCGATAAGGTGTCGAGATATCGATATAGTTAATGTACGTATTGTGTGATACTTGTCGTGTCTTGGAGTTATGTGTTACGAATGCATTTGTTTGATTTGTTCCGGGGTTTTTCAGCTGTAGCTTTCAACTTTAATCATTCATGATTAAAGTAAATTTTATAATATATTTATAGGAAGTCAATGTATTGTACAGATGTGATCTGATCAGATTTCCTGTAAATTGTTCGAGAATTGGAAAGAATAATAGATAAGAAACATCGCTACCTACTAGTATCTACTAGTATATCTACATAATATTTTATCTAGTAAAACACATCAATCTTAACACTTTGTTTTAATAAAACACGCAATCTTTACCGCAATTTACACTATTTCTATCTGCGATAAAGAGGAAAATCGTTTAACGAAAACGCGATCTGACGTACACTTATCAACATTTGCTAGTTCCTACAATGATCTGTTAACAGACGCATCGACAGCCCCCCTCCTCCAGCCCTACCGAGCCTCCACCCCCGCCGTCGCCTGTAATGTGTGTCGCACGCACCACCCCGCTCTGATCTCCGACACCCCCCTCTTTGCCTCCTGCAAACAGTACTCTGCAACTTTTGTATGGCTTCGTACTATTGTATGAGCGTTCCGCAGTACGCAGTTTTTAAACTGTACCTGGAAATGTGGCGTACGAATATAAGTTTCAAATTAATATTATTATTAAGGGCATGTCAAATGACAAGAAGGTTCATTTTCACTTGTAAAAATACTATTTTTTATTTTAATATACACTGCGCAGAAAGAACGAAAACAATGAAAAATATTAAAAGAATATCACGCAATAGACTTAAAAATGTAATTTTAATTAACGATTGTCGCGTCCATTGAACATACTCCAGGAACTTGCAGATGATCGATTAATACAAATTACTTATTATGGACAACTAATTACTTTCTCTACTTAAGGGAAGGTCGCGTGAAAATCACTTGAGACCGGAGATCATATTGTATGAAATGATGTATGAACGAGGACGAAAGGGATAATATGTCAGGACGGTGACAAATGAAGATCAGTAATCTACCCCTCTGTCAGACAGACTTGTGTAATCTCACTAATATTATAAAGGCGAAGGTTTATGAGTGTGTATGTTTGTTGTTTCTTCACGTCTAAACGGCTGGAGCGATTTTAATAAAATTTCGTAGGGCGTTAGCTGACACCCTGGTATAAGACATAGGCTATGCTTTATCTCGATTTTTCTAAGAGAACTGAATAAATTTCGGGTACAGATATTTATATTTATAGGTTTATTTTGTCAATATACATTATTAACAGAGTTTGTCTGCTAATATATGCATGTATTATACTCATAAACCTTCCTTAAGAATAACTCGATTAAAGAAAACCGTATAAAATCCGTTGCTTAGTTTTAAAGATCTAAGGATACGTAGGGACAGACAGCCGGAGACGACTTTGTTTGAAACTACGTATAGATTAACAGTGTTTATCTGCAATTATATGCACGAATTATACATATAAACCTTCCTCATAAATCTCTCTATCTACTTAAAAAAACCGCATAAAATACGTTGCGTATAAAATGCGTTTTAAAGATTTAAGCATACATAGGGATCCGCCTTTGCGGCTCATTTTCCAGTGAACGTGTTAGTTATCCAGAAATCCCGTATTTATCAGTCTACTTATTTATTCAGAACGTTTGAAATACGTGATATTTTCGTTAGTGTAAAGATTTTAAATCTAAGCGAAACGAGCTCATGACAAATCTTAACAACCGTAGAGAATCGATGATTTTTTTTTTTGGTTGAAATAACCCCATGACTAACATTAAGTACACGATTGGGAACGAAAATGGATAATTGTTTCATGGAAATATGAAGATTAAATTTTACTCACTCGAAAATATATAGATAAACTAGCTGAGCCGGAAAACATTGTTCTGCCATTATACATTTTTTTTATGTAGCCTGTGTTGTGTCCTACTGCTGGGCAAAGGCCTCCCCCATTATACATTATTTACAAAAAATGTTTTCAATGGGGAATTTTCTTTGACTTATTCTGACATTTTCGGGCGTAGAATAATAAATAAAATAAATAAATAAATATAAATATATTCATCCCTAAGATATAGGACGTGGGACATAACCATTATAGGTCTCAAAAACCTTTTGGGTACTAGAACTTCCTTTTAATGTAAGGTAAGCAAAAATGCATAAGTAGGTAGGCAACACAGGCTTTTAAAAGAGTTATTTATAATGTACGCTTTATTCTAGCTGAGGAAACCCCCTTGCAACGTTATTCAAGAGATGAATAATGTTTAATTATTGCAAATTATTTATTGGGGCAAGAGACCGTCAACTCCGCCCTGTCAAATTCTTGCTAAGACTTGACAGTATTCTTACTTCAGAATGTAATTTAACAATTTATGAACGTAACACCAGCTTAGTTGGACAGTTCTAGTAAAAGTTTGACAATTTTATAATTTATTTTACGGTAATATTTTCAGTAGAAGACTGCAACGAACAATCCAAAAAGCATTAGAATTTAATACCTATATTTGTCCATTATGATACCTTTATGTCTTATCTGGCAACCTTGTAATTTCAAGTCAGTATAATATAAAATAACGAAAAAAAAATGTTATCAATTTGTACAGCGTACGGAAGATAAAAACCCTTTTATCTAACTGCAATACTGCGCGTTGGTTAAATTTGATTTTTATTTCTATGGTGTTTGATTCCAAACTCGTTCGACGATGGTTTTTGAAACCCAGGCAATGCTGGCGGGCTGGCAGGCGTTTCGTCCTAACCTAGTTTAGATCCCCACTCCTTGCAAGATCGATTTTCCTCGCATCTAGAACGCAGCACGGGTGGGGTAAAGGGGGTTGATGTGGTGGGCACACCCAGCTGACGAACCTAGACCACCATTGCGTGGACTTTACCCTCCTGCACATCATAGGAGTCGGCGTGTCCACATTAATTCAGTCCCAACTGTATTATTGAACATGAGCCCTGGATTTTGGGACTTTCGCTTTTCATGACAGAATTCGGTTAGGATTTCGCGGGTGACGTTCCGCTTGGTGCGTACTCGCTGCGGTTTGAATACATTAAGGTCGTGTTTCGCTTGAATTTCATCGAACAGACGCGTCATCGTTTATTGTCAAGGTGTAGATAGATTTTATTTGTACTTACAAAGTAAGTTCTGAAATGTTCTAAAGTAATTTAACACAGGGTGATTATGATCCTAGGTACTTAAATCTTTTCTGTATTCGATATATATTTTTTAATTAGCAATAATTGCATGTATTTTCAGGCAGAAAAGCATGGTGAGAAACAAATTTTTGCTGTCAAGTAATTTTCATGAATGCAACTGTCAGTCGATGTAAAAGTTACCTCGAAAATTGTTACCACAAGTTGCTCGTAACGAATGAATAATAAAGAAACCAATTATCCAAAATTGTACAATCGAACAAAGGCTAATTACTACCTGCCTAGAAACCTTCGGCTTTCTTTAAAACGGATAGAAACCTCACCGATAATTATGATATAACAACGCCATGAGTTATGCCGAACCATTTTCTACAAACATATCTACCAAATGAAACATCTATAGAAGCAGCAGGCATACATCCCCACAAAGTGTTTCGAGACGTAATAAAAAAAAAACCAAACACCCCTAAACAAAAACAAACAAAAAGTTGTTTGTCTCGCTGAAATTTATCATTTATCCTCACGCTTACGCCTTCATTTAGCGATCTGTAGTTTCCAAAAACGGTAAATCAAACCGGCTGAATCGCTATCCGGCTAACGCGAGCCAGGGAAGTGATTAATTTTAATCATTCCAACATCTGGGGGTAATCCCTAATTTAGGTCTGCCGGTGAAATCGCTATTCCGCTACTAACGAGCGATGTAACCGTCCCAAGGGCTAAGGTATCACAGACAAAAAAACTGACATAATCGAAGAGGTGTACGTTAACTAAATGAGTAATAGGTAACACTTCACCCGGCGCGTGCTAAAAGTGGAGCGGCGCCCTTGCTTGCACTTTCGCCGTGGGCGGGGGCGGGCGGGGGCCGGCGGGGCGCGCGGGGCGGTGCGCCCCCGAGCCGATGACCTTGAGACGGGGGGCCCGGCGCCCACTGACGCGCGTGTAACAGGGGGGATGCGTTGTCATGTATTTTCAGGGAGGTAGCCCGGAATGGGGTTAGTAAGCCCCCCGCGATCTGTGACGCCGCCGTCGCTACCGACCTCCAGGCGCTGCATCCGGCCTCCGTTCAGCTGGATGCGGCACGTGTACAGTGCCAACGAACCTCCGTCTGCTTTCGCATCGCGTGAAAGTGGGTGGTTGAGCTGGCACTTTTGAAAAATTACCCCGGGCTTTTTCTCAAAATACGCTTTTCGGGGTCCATGTTGCTGACCTTTCGTGGCGACACGTGTAATAATACAGCTCGTGTAAGCCTGATTTGGCTGTATCCAAGATGCCTGCATGCTAGAAATATGCAAATTTCGTAGGCCCGGCAGCGGGCAAGAAACTCTAATAGGCTTTTTGAACATTGACTTGGCGGAAAAAAAAATAATTGCTTGTGAATCTGTTAGAGGTCATTTGCATCGTTGATCTTGGAACATAATTTTTATTAAATTCCTTGTTTATATTTCGGACTGGAAGTAACTAGTTTACAGGTACAATTCAAGCCATCTTTGCTGCAATTGTGACCTACATGCATTCAGGATGCAGGTGTGCAGTACTTTGAAACTTTAAATTTTCATTTACTTCTTGATCCTCAAATAAAAAAATCAATCTGCATGACATAATTAGTATGTAGGTTTTTGATACTTACCATACCAATTAAAAACATATTTGAGTCAAATCTATTCGACGAAAAGTGACCACGCGAAACCACCATCGTAGTGATTCCGGCCTACACCACCAGTTATGCTAATTCCAACAGTTGTGGAGTGAAATAAAATATGTTAATTCGTATAAAAAATGAAAACCTTGTGCCTCAAATGTAAAAATTTAGAAGCTAGCTTTATTTTATTATAATGTTGTGTAGCATCGTTATACACCTGCCATTTTAAACAAACCTTTTAATGTTTTGTTAGTACTTTCGATTTGTGAACAAAGAAATCAATTAATTGAAGAAATAAAGAAATATATACTAAATAAAGAAGTTTTACATACATAAGATAGGTGTATCCAATACTAAGTTTCAATGAGTTTTAACTCAAAGAAATCTTCTTTCTCTTTCTCACATATGCAAGAATATTTTAGAGAGTGAAATAGGAACAATACAAATTATCACACAATACATTTTCACAAAATTGGTAGCAGTTAAAATAAACATTGCCTAATTAGACTATGTATAATGATTCCATGCTAATATTTGAACAAAACGTTACAGTTCTTTTTTTACATTACAGACAATTAGTTTGGTGATCCATTTTTTTTTTTAAATTAAACAATAATCCGCTCATTAATTTAGAAACACGCTTTAAATAAAACTTATTTCGACCTTCATCAAAACCTTCGACGACCACGGAACACACGCACATAGGTAGATACGTACTTACAAAATCATTTGTATAATATTTCGTCACCCACTTAGAAAATGTATTGAGCGAGTCCGAATGTACATACCTACATATGTGTGGACTTGTTAAGCGAAGACACACATAAGAAACATATGTTTCAGTACAATTCAACAGCCGAACAACGCCCGAGTCAAAAACTTTAGTATTTGAAAACATCGTGCGTTCGTATTGACGTCACAGTTTGACTCGTCAACGCATCAATTTTGTGTGCCACTATTTCTAAAATGGAACCTACCTAAATGTTCAGCTCACAATGTCCGGGTTAGCGGTACAAAGTAAACTGATCTTTAAACACATAAGCATAGCACACAAAGCCGTATCAGTTAATCTGAGTAGTTACGCACACGCAGGCGCGTGTTCGACTGTGCCGGTCTGCGTGTGTGCGCTTCGTGGCCTAGTTTACTATGCAACGCGGCAGAGTGGTCCCGGCTTTCTGGGTCGCGAGCGCATGTGTCGAGTTGATAAAACGATGGAGTGCGCTCCTTCTAACTAGGCCAATGTCACTGTGTTGCAAGAACGTTACTATGCGTTACGACGAGCCACGAAATGCGCTCGGCTTTTATATAACTTCACGGTATGCAGGCGGACAAAAAAAAAGTTCATTTCTAAACAAATTTTCTTTTTATTCAAGCTTTCCAGTTTCTAAAACGAAGCTGTACGGCGGTCAGCTTTTTTGTCCGGAATGAGTTAAAAATCATACATGTTTTCAGGACGTTGTGAATTTTTTTTTGCTGAAGTATGTAAGTAAGCAACAAATGGGGAATGTTCAAACTCCAAAAATTGTTCATCTAGATGTCGTGTCCAGGGGGAATTCCGTCAGTTGTATTTTAGTACAGTTTTCTTAATAATTGGGTAGTTTATTAAAACTTCAGACTCCTTTGTAACATGTAAACAAACAGAAATGTACCATCTGAAAATTCTTCATGGGAATGGGGAATTTTCAGTGCCCTTGTTTCTCTTAGTTGTGACAGATGGCGCTAGCTGTAGTAGGGGGATAAAAGTCAAGGAAATGACAAACTTCGAGCAGTCAGTATTGAAGGTGACAGTTAATTTCTTTACCGTTTGTTTACATGTTACAAAGGAGTCTGAAGTTTTAATAAACTACCCAATTATTAAAAAACTGTACTAAAATACAACTGACAGTACTAGCGACATCTAGGTAAGCAGTATTTTGGAGTTGGTAAATTCCCCATTTGTTGCTTATACTATGATAGTGTCTAAGATTGACGGCTCCCTGCCTATGGTTTTATTTTTTAAATTAGAATACGAAGTCATCCCGCAGTTTTACTCGCGCTGTTGTAATGATTTTTTTCTTGTGACTTTGAACCCTTCTGCTCCCTAATGCCGTTTCTTATCTTAAAATTTCATAAATAAACATGACAAAACAACACACGGTTGCGACAACACACAACGCTCATAAAAATTATAATATAGAATTATGAAAAAGATGAATGATTCCATAGGAATTATTTTAGTACACAAACTCGCTGAAAGTGATTTAGTGTAATTTTAGAAATTTTGCAATTCATGTTGAAGTTAATATCATTATTGATTGTATTTAAAAAAAAATATACTACTAATATTATAAACGTGACAGTTTGTATGTGTGGATGGATGTTTGTTACTCTTTCACGCAGAAAGTACTGGCCGGATTTTGATGAACTTGGCAGTATTGTAGCTTATAAACTAGAATAACAAAAGGTTATAAGGTATTTGGTAAAACAATGTTTGCTAGGTCAGCTAGTTTTGAATAATTTTACTTTTTCTATATGCTTCTTTAACGCAGTGAACAAGCGTTTCACTACCATCCTGCCTGATGTTAAGCAGCGATGTGGTCTACGATGGAGTACTTCCTATTCATTTCTCGATAATACAGAAGCACTTTCTAAAAAAAACATCTTAACCCTGAATCAGACAAGGTTAGGTCTTTTTCTGATGGGTTTTGGACTCTATTGACCTTTGTTATTCTAATTACCGATTCCACTACGTAAACCCGGGTGATGTTTATCATAAAATCTAGCTTTTAAGTACAATTTGAAATTATTGTTTACTGTTTAAATAGGTATGTGTCCTGTAGTGTTACATGCCTTACGTGATTATTCTGTGTTAACTTCTCTGAAATCTTTAGATAATTCCAGTGAAGACATTCAATAAGGTTCAAAGTATGTGTTGGTCAAGTGGGAAGCCTTTGTTTGATTAAGGGTTAAAATGACGATTGAATTAAAATTAAAACAATCCAACACCAAGTTTATTGTTATTAGCAATTCTCTTGGATCCAAACCTGCCTGTAATAAGTAGGTAACCTCCGAATCATCGAGGAGCAATCAATGCAACAACGCAATATCTCACAATATTTTGTTACTGTAAAAAGAATCCTTAGTAATAGCAATAAGATTGTTATTTCAACAGTGTCCCATTGTGAGTTATCACGTTGTTGCAGTAAGTGAGCTATGTGCCTCTAATCTGCTTAATAATACGTTACGAGATATAGGCGGGCCCTCCGTTCGCATATATGGATACATACTAAGACCCCCGCTTAAAGCTTAATAACTCGCCTATTTTACTAGCACGATCGTATTGAAACTAGCACTAGCACTGCATAACCTAAGACCCCCATCGCGTTTTTACAATAGGACAACCAGGAGAACGGCAAAACGTCATCCATACCAGGTGGATTTACCATTTACGGGAACCATTCATAGTTTTCATTCATCAAACGGTTTCATAGTGCGAACCGCCAGGATGTGGAACGACTTGCCGGAGTCTGTGTTTCCTGCGCAGTACAGTCTGAAGGTCTTCTAGTCGCGGTTGAATAGGTACCTACTGAACAAGTGTGCTCCATCGTAGACCACATCGCTGCTTAACATCAGGCAGGTTGGTCGTCAAACGCTTGTTCATAGTGATAAAAAAAAGCCGTGGTGACGGCGAATAGAATACATGTGTCTCCATCCCAGCACAACTTTTCCCGTCTTGGGAGTCGTAAGAGGCGACCGAGGACCTCCAGAGGACGAGCAGCAGCGCTCTCTGTGAGTTAAACCACAACACCACTGCGATCGCCAACTCGCTTGCGATTATTGCCATTTCCCCCCAAATTATAGTAGTAATCATTGGGGCAGGCTAATGAACAAGTGTGCTCAACTGCGATCGCCAAATCGCCTGCCAAACGTGGCGATTGATTTATAGAAATGACTAGCTGACCCGGCAAACGTTGTTTTACCAATATACTTTATAGCCTATATGTTATTCTAGTTTATAAGCTACAATACTGCCAAGTTTCGTCAAAATCCGTCCAGTACTTTCTGCGTGAAAGAAGGGCAAACATATGTACATCTATCCATCTATACATCCAGACATACAACCATGCTTTCGCATTTATAAAATAGTAGGAAATAGTAGGACTGGAGGAGGCCCTCGTCCAGCAATGACGTCACGCAGCTGATTATGATTAAAATAAATTTATTTCCTTCACATAACAAAACATGAATAATAAAGAAACACGTTACAGTAAAGATAGGTATAAGCTACTTTGATAGGATATATTTTATCAAAACGAGATCTACAATAAACTAGTCGCGAAAGACGTTGCCCTATCTTAACTATTAATATGATATTAGTATAACCACAAGGGTGGCATGTGTCCAGCAGTGGATGTATTTTTTTTCATTAGAACCTTCTGCTGTTATTAATGAGCACAACAAAGAAAGAATTAGCGAAATCGGTCCACCCGTTCCAGAGTGATGCGGTTACCAACACATTTTGGGATTCATTATTATAAATTCATACCATATTTGCGAAACCATAACATTTCTATCAATACTTTGTAAATAAGAAAACGGTAAGTGCATACTTTATACGGCGATGGGATTGCTCCCTGTCATGTTGTTGAGTTAAATACGCTTGGTGGACTGTGGTCGTTTGCCTAGCAAGTGCCCCTGCCTACCCCGCTTTGGCCTTAAAAGCGTAGTGTATTTTTTATGTTTATGCGTGACTGTACATTATAAGATTTTTTCTATACCAATATTATAAAGAGGAAAGGTTTGACTTTTTGTTTGAATTGAATAGGCTCCGAAATTACTGTACAGATTTTAAAATTTCTTTCACTGTTGGAAAGCTACATTATTCCTGAGTAACTTAGGCTATATTTTACAGCGGCGCGGTACAGCTAGTAAATAATGATTATGTTATTTGCTTAGTTTCCTTACTAACTCTACAATAGCGATACCCCCGTACCATGTGTTATTACGCAATACTAATTTATTTCACCGTAGCTATACTTGTACTATCTGCCCTTGAATGTGCTCATAGTAAGATTGTTATCACCACATAGATAGCGTTCAACACTAGTCTTATTAAAAACAAAAATAAACTGAACTATCTCTACATCTAAAATTGTAGAGATACCGGACCAGGCTACGGTTATAAATGTATAGATTAAAGTGACCGTACCAATATCATACGATAATCCTAGACGAATATCGATGTTGGCTCAAAATTTCACGCATGAATTGAATATGATTCCATTATTCGAACAATTATTAAGGAAATGTGTGAATCGAGGCGGTTTTATAGCGTCCTTGGAAGTATAACGTATATTACCTATACTTGCTTATCAATAAAAATAACATTACTCAGAAATTATAAAAGGTAAACAATTTATAATATAAAGATACGCCTATATCTATACGCTAATAAGCTGATTCATCTCCACCACCTAAAAGCTCTGTCCACCCCGAAAGCGTTTGAAAGTCGTTAAATGTTAGATATAGTGAAGTTAGATAGGTTACACGTAACGTGCTTCATTTCCTACCGGGATTAAAAATAACATTAAATAAATACACTTCACGTCTTTTAATCCCAAATCGGGGTAGGCAGAGGCACTTGCTAAAGCAAATGCTTACGGTTCACCAAGCGTATTTAACCCAACGTGACAGTTATATTATTTTTATATCATTACTCTTATCAATACGTAGTATAAAACAAAGTCGCCTCCCGCTGTATGTCCCTATGTATGCTTAGATCTCTAAAACTTCGCAACGGATTTTGATGCGGTTCTCTTTAGTGGATAAAGTCAACCTTGAGGAATGTTTATAAGTATAACACCTGCATAATCGCAGAGAATTAACTTTTAATGATGTTGGTATATTGGCAAAACAATATCGCACAGTTAGAACAAAAGTGACAAAACAAAAATTTGAATTTTATGAAATTGAACCTTAACAAAAAAGATGCAAAACTTTAATTACAAAATCGGTATGTTTCGTATGGGGTCCTTTTTATTCTAACTATGCGATATTTGCCGGGTCAAGTCTTCTTATAACATCATCAGTTACACCCCTCTCCATTTCTAAAGCAAGACGAAGCATCTAAACCTATATGAAACGTACGAGGGCACGACAGAAAAAAAATAGATAAGGAAACGGCGCACGCGCAGCTTAAAGGGCTACCAACATGATAACTACAAATGTACATAAAAATTTTGCGTGGCATTGTTGGCTGCCTACCTAACCATAAAACTGCGGAAGTCTTAGAGGTTACACATCCAATAAATACTCGCGTGTTGTATATTATGTACCTGCAATAAATAACGAACGTGATTGTCTTTATCAATCACAACAAAGTTCACTTCAGTTAGATAGGGTTAATGTAAATAATTGACAGTATCAACAGAGCGTACTAATGTTTTTTTTTTTGTTATACGGGAAGCGATGAGATTCAAAATGGCTTCTTTATTTCTCACTTTCAAAATTGATTTTTCGAAATTATTGCGGTAATATGATGGGATGAGTGTAATAGTTTCATTTTTCGCTACAATTATTGTGTTAATATGGTGGGATTAGTGTAATAGTGTGCTTGTGATGAAAAATTATGTAGCGAGAGTGAGAAGTAAAGAAGGGGACTCATATTTGATCAATTTGTTATTCCCGTGTAATTTTCCACGCGGCATTGAAATGTGATGGTCCACCCTCACGTTTTAATGAGTTTTTGACACGACTTTGACTATTGACGACTTTATCGATAGACTATGACAATGACACCAACTTGAACACGAAGAGAACTACTTTATTTGTAGCAGGCTTTAAAACCGAACATAAGAGCCAAGTATAAAAAATAAATGTTTTTTTTTTCACAGACATCGTTTAAACCTACTCCATTCTTCGTCCAAAATATTGGATTTCCCGCGATTTTATTCCCGCAGTTTTAGTATTGATTTCAATTCAAAAGTATTACCACCAAGTTGAAACATAACGTCAACTGTCTAGAGTCAAGGGTTTCGGCTGAACTTCGAGTTCTATACATCTAGATATCTCCGAAGACGTGATGATCCTGGATCTATTACTGATGTTCGATGTTACAATGTTACAAGCAATCTCAGTAGGTTTTTTATCTCTTGCACACATGACCAAAAGTTGCTAAAATAAAGCGAGATAGGAATAAATAAACACTAAAAGCAACGTGGGAGTGTCAAGTGGTGACAAACAATACAGATTTGTCATGTAAATTAAATTCTATAGATACCTACTTACTTACATAAAAAACTATTAATCCTAAACACGATAAAGCGCGTTGTAAAAACATTTTATTTAGGAAATTAGGTAAAGAAATGAAAAAAAAAACAAAAACCTACTCCAATAAGAAAACACAAAATGGTAAACGCACGTGACTGAATTACGAAAAAAAAAATTGTTCTTCCGTACATCGACAATAGATCAAAAACCACGGTCACCAATAATTGGCGGGGAATTTGCACTCTTATGACTTTGTAATAACGTCGATTTCACACTGTGCGGCGTACGCTTGTATCAGTGACGTCATCTGTTGCGCTATAGTGGAGCTAATGTAGCCTTGGCGCGGGTTGGACAGCCACAGGTATACAGTTCTATAGCACACCAGAGCTATTCTTACAAAGACTTACTTCGGGACTGAAGCTCAAGAATTAATTATCACTTAGGTATTATTATAAAGTATTAGATGGTAGATGCCAGTGAGCGTACTAGAACAGAGGTTGTGGTAGGCTGATCAAAACGTATTGGACGGTAGATAAGATAAGGTAATCGGCAAGCAAAACGCAAGGAGAGGCCATTCGGTAGCAGTTTCCTGCTTTGGCCTAAAAAAAACTGACCATCTTACTCACCTACGCTTATTTTAAACGATTCCTTTTTGCAGTTGACATTTTTTACTGTTCAATCACTCGATACCCAACTAAAAAAATGTTGGTGTTGTAAACCACAATAAAAATGTGTACCTACTATTTAATTATTTATGCAACAATCCAAGGTCAGAATTTGATTCATAAGATTCTCTCGGAACAAAATTCAGCGATTTTACTGTCCAAATTAGTACCTAAATACACACAACAAAAGTGTCTAGGGATCAAGTACATTTTAGAAGATTGCAATCAAGAAAATATTTTACAAAAACTGAATTCATTCATAATTTATTCAAAATGTGGTCATAAGTCATTGATTCAGGCATGGGGAATCATGTAGGAGACTATCCAGAAGATTAGATATGATGAGCTAAAAATGTCCTTGATCCCTAGATACTTTTGATGTGTGTATAAATAATAATAATAAATTTATTTATTTCAACTTGAAATAAACCTAGGTCAAATAGTTAGAATCTAAATAGTGTAAATTTTCAGTGCTATTCTGATCAAAATCAACTGACACGGCTCTTGGCAACACAATGTATTACATTATCTGCACTCCATCGTTCGACTATAGAAACCAAAACCGCTACTGACCATTAATCTGCACTCTACGCATCCGAAGAACTCGTGTACCCCACGCATGCGCACTTAAAATATCGCATGGCACAATCCAAACCAGCGGGCAATATGAGAGCAGTAACAATACGGCAGCTTCTACTGAGGTACAGAACTCCCATTTCTTGGAACCGGGGTCCTCGAAGACCTTGAACCTTTGTTTACGGGACGTTCCAATGCAGACACGTGTATAGAAACGGACAAAATGTACTCCACAATTTTAATATTGGATCTCTCATTGCCACTGAAATGCTTAATGATACAGCTCAGTTTATAGTTGTATTCAATAAGGAATACACAAGAGCTTAGGAAAACCGGCTCGATGAAGGAGGGTGGGCGGAATGGAGGACAAGATTTTGGTTAAAACATGTGGAAGTAATAATATACTCGTAATAATTGAACGTTTGACACGAACAGAGACTATAGCCTGCCTTCTGGGAAAAGGAAAACTTTATTTTCGTAGATAGTTAGTGGTTATGATAGTGTTATTGATGGTCAGCAATGTCAATATTTGTAATGGTAAAATACATCTCACGAAGAATTAAAGGGTAAAGCATCTGACAAGTGATATCCCAGCACCAAAGTCCACTCCATTTGCAGAGCATGTGCCTTAGCATATAACTCTCGGGATCTGAATATCTATCTATCTATATAAATAAAAATGAATCGCCGTTCGTTAGTCTGGCTAAAACTCGAGAACGGCTGGGCCGATTGAGCTGATTTTCGTCTTGAATCAAACGTGGAAGTCCAGGGAAGGTTTAAAAGGTGTATTTATTCAAATAATATTGCAAAATAAATGTTTGCCGAGACAGCTAGTAGGTAATATAAATTGCACCGAATGATATCGTTATTCGTATTCTAACGATTATCTCATATTGTTTCAGGTCGCCAATTCAAAGCTCACAAAGTGATACTGGCAGCATGCAGCAAATACTTCCAGGAGTTGTTCGACGCAGCGCCCCCGAGTCACGCGGGCGCTTGCTACGTCATACTCGAGGTCACCACCGCCGACAATATGCAGGCGCTGCTCGAGTTCATGTACAAGGGAGAGGTGCACGTTAGTCAGGATGCACTGTCCAGCTTCCTGAAAAGCGGAGAGAATCTGCAGGTACTTTCCAATTTCAATATTCATTTTCTAAGAAACAGCTTGACATACCGCGGAGAAATCGATAAATGGGGAATTTTCTTTGACGTTTTTCTGACAGTTTCACGGGCGGATACCTGTCATTGCTGTCAAACTTTGTTTGGAAAGTATGATACTAATGACAGTTCTCCGCCCGAAAATATGTCAGAAGAATGTCAAAGAAAATTCCCCATTGTATGTTAACATTTTGACAGAAATCTAAACTTTGACAAAAAAATTTCGAACACTTATCTTCTTCGATTTTAAATACGTACTCTTATGAGAGAAAACTACCCACGAAGAAAATACCAACGCTGAGAAACTGAACAATATTGAGTTATAATGTCTGTGCGCGTTTCATTAAAAAAAAGATCTAACTAAGAAACTCTTGTCTTATTTCAGGTGAAAGGCCTGTCAATGGAGATGTCGCAAGACGCGTGGATGAAGCAGCAGCAGCAGACTGGCGACCGGCACCAGGCTCGCATCAAGACGAGCCCCGTGTCGTCAGCCAACTGCGAGGTCGGTGAAGGCAACGGTTCCCACAACGCCACCTTCGCGCCCATCATGCCCCAGTACGCCCTGCCCCTACATGGAGGAGCTGGTGCGATCGGCCGGTACGCGCCCCCGCCGCACGTGCCGCTGCACCCCACCACACACCGAAGACCGCCCTCCCAAAGCCCACACTCTAGAAATTACAGGTGTGTACTTAATGAACACATTGCATACTTACATTCCAAAACCATACTGCCAAATTTTAATACGCATAGATCTCCTTCCTGGTCTATCTACTTTATCTAGTCATCAAAATCATATTTCACTCCAATATTCAACTAGTATCAAGGAACAAAAATGCCTCCGGACAGACAACCTGCCGAAGGACATTTATGTGACTTTTTATTCCCTTATCTTGTAAATAATGGCACGGAGTAGCGTAGAGACAATGATCTAGCAATTTCACGTGTCATGATTCAGATGTCACCATGTTTCCTCACGATATTTCCTATGAAAACTCCTTCTTCTCACTGTAAATACTTCGGCTTCCAACAAATCTCATGACATCATAACGCCACGATCCTCAGGCAAAGCTCATCATCGTCCCACTGCGGCAGTGTCGCTGATGAACCCGACACCCGCTCCTCGCCAGGCGCCGGCAACCGCTACCCGGAAGACAGCGCCAACGACTGCTCGTCCACTGGAAACCCCAAGAATAACGGATACGAGAAACCTAATGCCAACGACGACATGATGAATCACTCGCCCAATCAACATGGCGCTGAAGGTAGGAGGATCTTCTTCCTGGTCATTTTCACTTACCTCACGCGCATCCGTAGTCCGTGTAGCCGTGTGGTGACGGCGAATAGTATACATGTGTCACCACCCCAGCCCAACTTTTTCCGTCATGGGGGTCGTAAAAGGCGACCGAGGGAGCTCTCCAGAGAACGGGCAGCAGCGCTCTCTGTGAGTTAAACCACAACACCACTGCGATCGCTTGCCAAGCGTGGCGATTACTGGCATTTCACTCCAAATGACGGATCTCATTGGGGGAGGCCCTCATCCAGAGTGGACGTTATGTGGCTGATGATGATGATCCGTAGTCCGTAAGCCCTAATGGGTGGACAGAACATTTGGATGTCTTATGACATTATTGTCGGAGCAAATCGCGCTGTGTTAAGTACCCAATGTAATTGTGCGTTTTACAAACAGTATGCCTTCTTGATAGTGGTAGCGCCTCTTTTATGAGTACACTTTTCATGTAACATTGTTGGTGTATTTGCTAATTGTTTCCAAAAATATTTCACTAAATCTTTCATTACATATATTTATAAATAATTCATATTCTTTACAATAATAACTTACGTAAGTTTTTGATAATTTCGCTCTGTGGTACGCTGTCGTAGAAAGTTCTCCATTTTAATTTTAATAACATAATTATTTCATTGTATAAACTAGAAACAAATTACTTAGTAGATTGTAAGTTTTTACCATTTCCGTTATCCAAAAAGTTATTATTGTTAGTTATTTACATCAACTAATACTAGTAGTACTTAGTGTAATACCCCTGTAGCTTAAAGAACAATATGCCCTGTAGAAAGTTGCTTCTCCCTTTCTACATTTTTGGTATTAAAAGATTCAAGATCATTTTTTTCATTCCAATTCCAGACTTACGCGTGAAAAGTGAAAACGACTATCACGGCACTGGCGGCGGTTACAACAATTCACCACCGCCGGCAGCGCCACTGCCCACCACCAACTACCACGAGAAGCCGCTGACGACATCGCCCAACCACGTGCCCCAGCCCAGCCCGGACATGTGGCCCACTAAGATCATCACAAGCAAGTCCGGAGGAATAGCCACGCCCGATGGTGAGTTCCATAGACAAACTGTCAAATGTACAAACCTGTATGCCGTATTTACAACTGGGTCCTGATGCTATAAGGTTCTATTCATCGTCCAGGCCTAGCAAAGCGCTCCAAGAAAGACATGACATACCAAGCACGGCGATTGGTTGAAACAAGTGATGTGTGACATAACAGCCAATCACAGCGCATAATATTTGCTTTATGTCGTGTCTTTCTTGATGCGCTTTGCTAGGGAGGGGGGGGGGGGGAATAAGTTTCATTACGAGGGTCAGAATAACGTCCGCCTTATGTAACATTACCAGTGATATTACATGTAATATCTTTGTGTGGCAATAAAGTGTTCATCATTTCCTTCATTCAACTGTCTATAAATGAAGAAGAAATCCCTACTAAGACTTCACATTTTATAATGATTACAATATCATGATGAAGGTCATGGATTCCCTGTCTAACTCGCAAAGCAATTTGCAACCGTGATTGTGTGTCTCAGTCTGTTTGAACACTTCTTATCTGAGAGTGAGAATGATTAATTTTGCAAATAATGCGAAGACGAATTATTATCCAACATAAAGATAAACGAAGTACCTTTGAATTTCCTGGTAAATATAGAGGCAGTTGTTTTTTAAAGTTGTGCTGGTCTGGGATGTTGGTTTAGACATGTTATTAATAAATTAGTCTGTAGTTAACGACGACTCAATTTCTATACATTTATCTACCGATCATCTCAGCAGGCCAAAGGCTTGGCCTTGCTCCAAGAAAGACATGACAATACATACCATGCACTGCGATTGGTTGATACAAGCTTAGTTGCACATTGTGTGACATAGCAGCCAATCACAGCGCGCATTTGTTCAGTTCAGCGCTGCGGTTCAGTTGGTCGGATACTTGACTTGTAACCGGGTGGTCCCGGGTTCGAGTCCGGCTACTGGACGTGTACCAATGGGACTCTTTTTCAGAGCCTATTTACGCAACGCTTGTACGGTGAAGGACAACATCGCGATTAAAGGCGTGAAGTGTATTTTTTTTTATTGCTAGGGCTGCTGGTTAGCTTCTTTCCATGTGGTTCATAAGAGTGTATGCTTTTACCGATTGTGTCAACATCACAACATAATCGTTTCAGGCAAGAAGCTCAAGTGTCCGTACTGCGAGCGGCTGTACGGCTACGAGACGAACCTGCGCGCGCACATCCGACAGCGGCACCAGGG
>SJJU01013622.1:0-19694 GCA_012932125.1 Conopomorpha cramerella
ACCTTTCCAACGAATGCAAAACCGTGGAAATCGGTTCGTGCGTTCTGGAGTTATAGCGTCAGGGAGGAAAACCCGAGTTATTTTTATATAGTAGATAAAGAAACTTACTTCCTGATAAACTCTACAGGTCTACAACCATAAGGTTGAAATTCATATGAACGTCAATAGACAACAAGGTTCCTTTTTAATTGCCACAATATAACAACTGTATCTTATTGGTGTTTTACTGACACTGGAAGTGTCATCGAAACAATAGAGCACTTTCTTTGCCGACCGAATCTTAGCATTAAAAAGCTATACATAGGAATCTACGGAGTACAAAGTTATTAAACGGTAACAAACTTCTGGTGTACGAAAATGACAGGAAGGAATAACTGAGAAGAAATTACTTATAACCAACGATATCTATTGTAGGTACTAAATTGAGGTCTATGCTTATAATCAACTTATAACATAAGGGCCAACTATTAACTAATTGAATTGAACTACTTATAAATAAAAATCTATTTTAGTAAGGCTGAATAAAAATCTATCTTGTTTGTTACTTACGGCCGATGACTACAATATTTCATTGTAGAAAAGTGTTTCTCTCCATTTACATGGTGGAGGTTCGTATCTGTTTTGCTGCACATCTTTCAGCTGGTACTTATCTGTGGCAGAAATAATACAATTCTATTTATTCTAATACCTAATAGGTAATAATAATAAAATAAATGTTTTTCCTTCACATAACAAAACAAGAATAATTAGGTAACATGGTACAGTCAAGATATCTGTGGCAGAAATAATACAATTCTATTTATTCTAATACCTAATAGGTAATAATAATAAAACAAATGTGTTTCCTTCACATAACAAAACAAGAATAATTAGGTAACACGGTACAGTCAAGAGTTCAGATACTTTTGTATGTGAAGGCTGGAGCCTAAACAAGGTATCTCTGTATTATAGGACTCCAGGCCTCCACCTACGGGAAGCTATAATAGTATGCCGAGAGATAGTTACGTGAATGTGCTTGTGTGTGTATGTGTGTGCTAGAATGCGTGTATATGTGTGCGAAGTTCTGTATTCATAATATCGCATAGTTAGAACAAAAGTGACACAAAACAAAATGTGCCATTTTATGAAATTGAACCTTAACATAAAGATACAAAACTTAAAATACAAAATCGGCATGTTTCGTATTGGGTCCTTTTTATTCTAACTATGCGATATACTACAGATCTTCTTCATACAGGACCTAATATCCACATTTACAAGTAGAACTTTTGGGTACATGTAAGCCGGTTTCGAGTATTATTTACGGCAACTTGGCAGGACATAACATCAATCTGGGTGCCAAGTTTGCTACATTCAAGCAGTTGCATCGCTCTGGTATCGTAGCGGAAAACGATGTGCATCGCTGTTATGCTGCCGACTACAGTGAAATGAAACTAACGATATAAGCAATGTACATCGTTTCCCGGTACGATACCAGAGCGATGCAACTACGAGAGTGTAGCAGACATGGTTCCCTTGTCGATGCATGTCCTTCACGGTTTGTTTTAAACTAAAACGGAATTATAACTTTTGTGGGCGGTTGATTTCAATTCGATATTGACACGGGGGTTGACATTCCTTGTGGGATTCCTTCTAAAAACACATCTTCTGGATGGTCGTAATTTAGGTTTAAATTGGGTTTAAATAATAAGTTGACAGCCTATCGACCATTCAAACTTTAACGATTCCTAATTTTTGGATGTGACCTAGGCGAAATTAAATATCTACCACACCAATGATGCTCTGTAATGTAAAAATAATGTCTAAGAATAGACTAAACTCAAGTAACTAGCAGTGGCGTGCACTGGCTTTTACGACAAGGTAGGCAGTAATCCCCAAGGACTGACACCTGTGTATAGTTAAATTGTCTTTACAAAATATAGGTACCTACCTCTACTCACCCACAAAACACAGGGCCGTCGTTAGGGAGTACAACAAAAAAGGATCTAGCGATATCGGTATTAGGTCGGATAGCCAAAATACTAAGGTAGGCAGTGTCTTTTTGCCTATATGGTGTGCACGCCACTGGTAACTAGTAGGTACTTTTAGATCGTAAACATTTTGTAGTTAAAGGGATTTTGACCGTGAGTTTCTCTACTATGTACACAGATTACGTCAAAATAGGTTTTATTTACACAGTTCGTGACGTGACGTAAATGCTGCATGTTTAAGGTGTCTAGGTCAAAATATATCGTTTCGGCATGAATCACTCATTTACAGTACATTAGCGTATCAATATCACCTAGTAAGTTAAATAACTAATAATGAAATACGTATGTAATGCTTTTCTTTGACGATAGAGATTTACATTGGTGATGCAAGAGGCCTGGAGCCTAAGGCCGGGTATCCACCAAAGCGGAGAGAGATTTATTAATTAAGTCATATTTATGTTAAGTACTTAGATGTAAGTCCTGACGATTTGAAAAGATGCCAGTTTCTTCTCGGTTCTTCTGGCCATTAAAATAAATTAATTCAAACAGGGGACGTTTACTTTGGTTTTTAAAATCATAAATGACTTTCATCAAGCTTTCAACTGTATATCTTACAGTAATATAACTATGAAAAATAAACGCATTCCATTCACTCTCTGCCTATCCCTGTGGGTGACAGGCGTCAAACATTACGTATGTTTAAATTTAATGTATCCATGGCAGGTGCAAGCTATGATGGGTTTGCTAGATATGTATCATCAAGTTGTCTAATTCCTAACTTGTTACGGCAAAAACGAAGTGGAGTGGCTTTCGTACAGAGATGCAAACACGACGTAAGAGATGATTTATAAACTCTACATTAGTTTCACATAGTAACCGAATTATCAAAATTAGATCCTGCAAAACAAAAGTAATTAAGATTATTGGAGATAAGTGCTAGCACATCGCTTAGTGAAAATAAAAATCGGCTATTATTTTTCCATAAATCCGCACGAATTGACTATTACTATGTAGACAGGAGAAAAATGTTTAATGGGAATTTGTAGTTTAACAGTTTCCCGGACAGTTATAGAGTTATAACAATAAAACTCCTAACGTATCTATTTTCTTATTGTGTGCGAATGTGATTTTACAGTATTTTGCAATATGTCATAAACTTTATATCGCATTTCACTATGGCCTTCTTCCCTCATAAAATATATTAAAACAACAATGAAACGACCACAGATCTCCTCTTCTTGTGCCTAGCGGTTATCCCAGTTAGCCAACTCAATCGTCTTGCAATGAAACAATCACAGATAAATAGGTATGCAAACTCTACCTTCGTTGCAATAATAACGATGGATATAGAGTTTGCAAATCTAACATTTCTATCTACAAATAATAATGTAAGTCTTCAATCTATCTGAATAGGTACTTACTATTAAACATTACGGTAGATATTAGAGTGTCTTTGCAATAAGTAAATAAAATAAATAATGATACTACCGCCTTTTTATCACGATCGGGATTGGCAGAAACACTTGTTTTATGTAGAGAATGTGAGGTCATCTAGGAGGAGATGAATCCATCGCTTCACTTCACTTTCCTCGAAATGTTTTCTTTCACCGTAACGCATCTAGATGCTGAGCATTTTCATTTAATTTTATTCAAGTAAAAACATCGAACATTCTATCTCCATTCAGATTGTTTTATTACTGAAATATATTAAAATAAGAACTTTATAATCCCAATGCGGGGTAGGCTCAGACACTTGCAATGCAAATTTCCACGGTTCCGATTAAACCCAACGTTATAAGGGGTGCACTTACCGATGTTATATAGAGTTTACACTTTATGGTAGGTATGCGTAACATAAATATATTTTAAATTCAAATAAAATGAGTACGTACATACAAACGACGTGAAGGCGCGGATATCACAGTACACCTGTATCTCCAAAGTGTAGGAAAAAAATCCGATTGTGCACGTAACGTGGTTGTTTCGCTACTGCATGCAGTTGCTCCGCAGCAAGCTGGCCTGCACCACATGACAGACACATGATCGAAGCAGCAATCTGTTTGGCGTCACCGATGATGATTTTTGATACTTGTCTATGGACTTATCGTAAGGCCACACCGGATATTTTTCACGTGTAGGTAATCGATTTTGTTTACAACATATTATGCCTAAAGTTAGGTATCTAGAAGGTGCAGGAATTGTTATATTACGTCAGGTTCCGCTGTGATTTCTAGAAATTGAAAATATTATCGATCAAGTAGGTAGGAAGGAGGTAGGATTAGTACTAACTAAGTCATAATGATAATTTGAAAAGATGCCAGTTTCTTCCCGGTCCTTTTGGCCAGTAAAAGAAATTAACTCGAACCGGGGACGTTTACTTTTGTTTTTTAACTGCGAAATCATACATGACTTTCACATGACAACAAGCTATGCAACATAGCATTTACAACGATGAAATAAAGAAATTGAAAAGGTCGAGAGTTCAGTCTAAGGTCCGCAATTTTGAAAGAGGGAGGTTTTTTCGCACCATTTGAATTGTCCCGGAGTACAGTTTCTTAGATTTTCTAATTTTCGCTAGTATTCTGTCTGTTCTGTAGTTGACATAGAACTACAACAATTATTACAGTATTTTAAAAGGTACTGATATTCATTAGCACTAGTCATGTAAGTCGAAATAATACGAAAATCATAATTATTTAAGTTATTTTTATTGACTAGTTTTGCCCAATACGTAACTAGGTAGCAAGTTGCAAGTGAACTGACCAAAGACTGCGTAATCTACAACACGCAAGTCACTTAATTAGTACTTGTACTGGACCAATAAAACTTTTTATTTGAAAATCCTAAATTTATATTCGTGTTTTAAATTTGTTGTCATATTTCATTATGACTTCCCCCAATGACGAGACCTTCTATGATAAGTTGATGACGAGCTTAAGATTTCTATGATCAGTTGGGGGGAAATACCAATAATCGCCACGCTTGGCAAGCGGGTTGGCGATCGCACTGGTTTAACTCACAGAGAGCGCTGCTGCCCATCCTCTGGAGAGCTCCCTCGGTCGCCACGACGGGATTAGTTGGGCTGGACACATGTGTTCTATTCGGCGCCGTCACCACACGGCATATTTCATACGTCATATAGATGTATATACGATGAAATAAATTGCAATTAATCTATTGACTATTGTTACTATTTTGACAAGCTTTTATTTTTAGTTTCCCCATATTTGTATGTAATCTTTTGCAAGTTTAATTTGATTTGATCCATTTACTTTATTTTGTCAATCGTATGACCATGATCTGTATATTATCATATGATATAGAGATCATGATATGTTCTGGAAGATGGACATAAGGACTCGGTAATGGAACGACACAACCCTATCGAGTTCGGATTTGAATATTCGTCTTGACGAGTACTTTGGTGCTAGACCATAACCAGGGGTTGGATGAAGGAGCTGTAAGGTTTAGTTAGGACCTGGGTAATTAAACAAAACAGGCCCATCGATTTTGGGCTTCTTTGATTCGTCATGCAAGCTTGTTTGGACTTTAATTTATTTTATTCTTATAACGTCTCTATTGAGTCTTGCACAAAATGTATTGTGTAATCATCAGGTGTCCTCATGATGTTTTTATTTGCCGTACTTATGTAACTTCTTTCGGCCGGTTGTGCCGCGCGGTGTTACTCACGTTTTATTCCGTTCCTGGGTAAATTTCGGGATAAAATATTGACAATTGTGCGCAGTGCTAATCTAGCTTTCTTACGGGAACAGATTTTTTTTTAAATATGTCCATTAGCATTAGGTACTTTTAAATTTATTAGTTATATATAAAAATACATGCCTCTGCCTACCCCGCTTTGGGATTAAAAGGCGTGAAGTGTATTTATTTTTTTTATTTTATAAAAAAATACTAAATTTTCCTCTATGTAATATTAGCGCAGATGCATAGGTGCGCCAATTATCATTTGATTAGATTAAAGAGGAAGTGGATAGTGATCTTTTCGTCCTTATTAATAACAATGATCGATGCCACTTTATAAATATGTTTACAGACACGAAATAATACGTATATTTAAAAAAAACGTATATTTAGGTATGTTGTAATTTCAGTACGGTGACACACTGATAAGTAAGTAGGTGTCGTTTCCACTATTTCGTAGGGGAAATCCGTTATGTTATGTAATACCAGTACATCAGGGGAGCAACAACAGCTAGAGTTCTTATAAAAAGGCTCAGCAAACCCCAATCTTCCCTATTGACGCCTTTCACAGACACTGCTGTCCATCGCCATCTTATTTCGTTGCGGGGGGTTGAAGTCTTGTAAAAGACCCCATATACAGGGAGATACTGAAGACTTCAGGTTCAAATAGCATTTCAGTTTAGCCCTGTATTTTTTTTATTCAAACATAAAATTTACTACAAAACGTTTAAGAATAAAAGGGCACTGAAATCGTTTCATTTTCATATTAGGTTCGAAAAAAGAAGTAAAGAAATGAATATATTTGGAAATTCTGGATGAAGTGTGACTTAAGATCGATTGAGATGATCTCAAGAAGTATCCCCATCTATGGAAGACGCCAAGTTACCGAAGGTCCTATCCATCCCATCAATGATGAGGGAAGTGAGTGCTTAGTTGAGAATATCTAGTGATATACCATTTTTTTAGATGATTTTCGTAAATTCCTATGTGAATCAGATTCTGTTTAAATAATTAGGTATGTATAATTATCTGTAACAAAAGAAACATTGTGTGCTTTTTACGATACCGTAGTCGAAGGGATCTCACGAGAGGTCATAGAATAAAGATGCCATAAGCTAGATATCTGACATTATTGCAGAATGTTGTATTGTTTTTCGTAATTGTAAATATTATATTATACATATTTAAAAGAACGAATAAAAGGACTAATGTTAGGACGAAACTTTTTCATTTCAAGTTTAGAAAGACGAAATTAAGAAGTCCCTTCTTTATTTACTTACTACATTATTAGCTATGTATGGTTGAAAAATCAAAATCATTATTGCGCCGATGATAGTATAATGAATCTACGGAACCTCCCGATCCACCTCGCACGTCAGTTTTTTCTGTACTAAGTATAACATAATGTACTTACTTAGTACCGATTAGCATGACCTAATTAGCTATCGGTGTCGGTGGAGCGCGGGAAGCGGCGTCCGGCACGAGTAAAGATATCGTACTATGCTGTTACAAAATGTGCTACAATCCATCACTACTGTGGGACTATCCATTCAACAGGTACTTCATTGTACGACCCGCCAGATCCCCGAGACATTTTTACACACGATCATCTGACCCCAAACTAGGATACCCTGCATTGTGGTACTAGTGTTGTGATAAGTTAGCGCTCTCCGACCTGTGCGGTGCTCTAAAGAGGTCCCTGTTGGACCGTCACTTACTTACTTATTATAATAAATGTAGACATGGAAGCACAATTAACGAATATTAATATGATAATACTTAGATAAATATTTTTAAAAGTAAATGAAACACACAGTACCAACAAATGCCTCAACTCGTCACTAAACTATTACCTATATCGGTATCGGGAATCGAACCCGCGACCGTTGTAGGCGTTGTTGTGTCTAGACTCTAGAGGCCCTTTTATTTTTTTATCGCAGCGAAATCCATTAGGTATACTTCAACGCTGACAGCGGCGAGGTTATGTGAGACTAGCAGCAACTATAACCCTATAGTGACCACTCACAGCCTGAGCTATTCAAGGCTAACCCCAGCCGCGCTAGGCCCTCGCGAAACATCTCCAGGATGGGGGCGATCGACACACCTCCAGCTTACGATGTGGTACGGCGGTACCAGGAATACCGCCGCTATTCTTATGCCCGGAACTGCTGGGCACAGGAGCAGATGCCCTGAACACTAGTTCACGCCGATCAGATTGTGGAATAACTTGCAAAAGTCTGTGTTTCCTGCACAGTTTAGGATAGGCGTCTTCAAGTCATGGGTGAACTCGGGTGAAGATGTATTTAGAGGCAAGAGTGCTTCATAGTAGACGACATCGCTGCTTAATACCAGGCAGGATGGTCTCCAAAGGCTTGCTTATTTGCAAGTTGAGACTAGTGCGAACCGCCAGGATGTGGAATGACTTGCCGGAGTCTGTGTCTCCTGCGTAGTACAGTCTGAATGTATTCAATTAGTGGGTAAATAAGTACCTGATGAACACGTGTGCTCCATTGTAGACCACATCGCTGCTTAACATCAGGCAGGATCGTGGTCAAACGCTTGTACATTGTATTAAAAATAAAAAGACTTGGTAACTTATTTTAGACAGAGTAATTATGTACATTATGTAGGTAGAGAAACGGATAGGTACTTTGGGGAGGACTATGTCCAGCAGAGGACTGAGGTGACTGATGATGAAAAGTGGGTACAAGTAAATTTGCTACGAGCTTAAACTATTATTTTGGCTCGTAGAAAAGAATACGGAATTATGTTGTTATGTATTTGTAGTATGAATTTTACCATTTATATCGACACATTCAACTAATATCCTTGCGCATAATATCACCATATGATTTTATTACATTGTACCTATCTTTTCGGTCTACACTCAAAACATCTTAAAGCAAGATTGCTTTAAAATAGTTTGCCTTTACTTGATTTTAGGCGTCTGTGTCTGTCCGGACTTGGCGACAAACAAGTAAACTTAATGTAATAATAATATAAGTACTTACATACATCCCTTGCTGATCTGGTATGTAAATATAATGAACTATCTTTCTTGCTGGCATGACGTGGGAGTCGACAATAAGTTCTGAAGAATTGGGTTTATTCAGGTTATAAGCAAGAAACTTGTAACTGAAGACCCAAATTGAGATTCTGAACTTCTTATTGTGCTAAATGTGATCGAAGACCAATATAAATCTATAAAATTACTTATCAGTATTTCCCTGCTATATCATGCGTGTATTATAGAAACAAATCTTCCTCTTCAATCACGACATCTCTTACAAAAAACCGCATTGAAATCCGTTGCGTTGTTTTAAATATCTAAGCATACATAGGGACAGACAGAGGGAAGCGATTTTTTATACTCCTATTATTTGCCTATTATAAACACTGAAGTCACGTTCTAATCTAAATGTTGCAAAATCCTTTCTTAGGGGATACTTACAATACCTACCAATACAAACCAAGTTCCAACTCTTTAGTTTAGTTTAGTTCTTTAGTCCTACTTGAAAAAAAAAATGTTTTACCGTATAACGCTTCTAAAACAGTTTTACAAAAATATTCTAGTCAGAAACTTATCAGAGTACCCTTGCCTACCTCAATATAATTTTAAGTAGGTATCTCCTGAAATAGAAGCCCTGAGGAACCCCAACATCAATAAATAAAAGAGCCTTCGAACGGCCATGACCGAGGTCGCCCGCTGTCTCAGATATTTACCTTCAGGATACTAGGAACTCAGGGATGGCTGGGAGCTATCGACGAGGGTCCCGGTTAGAGCGGGACCGGTATATAAGAAAAAACGGGATAGGCGTCGAATAGACAAGTGGGACGCTCGCGATACGGGTTCCCCCTAGGTGTGTTTGTTCACGTGGTTTTTTGGCTTTTTTGTACGAAGTTTTTATAGTGGCTGTTTCATGGCGCCAAGTTAGGCCTACACAAAATTAATTGAATGTCGTCTTTGAGGAATGTTATAACTTCCAATATACTGCGTGCAAGTATAGCATATTTCTGGAAAAATCCTTCAAATTCATTGGTTAGTATTAATTTTATGTATGTAATAAAATAAACCAGATAATAAAACCTTATAAGATGATTGTAAAAAAAAATAGTCCATACCGAGACACCTGAGCTTCCCACAAATGGACGATGAACGGAATGAAAATAGAGTTCGTGAGAACCGGTTAAGAAGACCCCTAACGATGACGTAACCGGAGTAACTAGGATAGTAGAGGTTATTAGGCGGTTTGAGGCGCGTATCATCGTTGGGGAAAACGTAGTGAGAGTCGGTAAGAGGTATCAAGGTATAGTATGACGACGACGACTACATGACGACGACGGCGGCGAGAACTTGAGGTGGTTTATGAACTCCTTCTACCTAAAGACGAATTCAGTGACGTGTTCCTGAATGCCCACACCAGCCAAAGAAGAAGAAAACGGTCCGACGACGTTGTCGTCGCCAGCCAAAGAAAAACAAAAGAGGGTTACTGTCTTGGAAAGTACTAAGGAAGCATAAACATATTAGAGCTGATAAGACGTTTCTTGTGGCTCTAACTGCGATACGTCTATTAGGATATGAAGTTCAGAAACTTAATTCATGGCGTGCTGTGCCGTCATGCCATTAGGTTTTGTAATCGAGGGATTTTAACTAACTAAGTTAAAACTTTCTTCTTTTGGAACAAAATTATAGCGTGCTTGCTATGCCTTGATGCAACTGGGATTCACGGGGAACTCTTTATTCATGAAGCAGGACAGGGTGACATGAATTCATTGGAGTACGTAAGTAGACAATGAACATGTAAAATGAATGAACGCCTGCGTAGTTCAGTGACGCGTCTTGGTAACACAATGCGCGGGCAACTAAGAGGCATTACATAATTTGTAATATTTACTAGGGGAGCAGAAGCGCACAGGAAGTTTTTTGTGACAAGTTATTACACGAGTACACAGTAGTATTATGGGAGGAAGTATACATAGAGTATGCTGTAACGCTAACTTAGTTAGTTTGGCATTTAAATAGATGAAGATTTTGAGGTTACAAAATAATTTACTTAGAATTTAAATAAACTTCCTAATTTAGGCGCATACAATCTGTAGATTCAGTAAAAAAAATCACACCATCACCGGTCATCTGTGCTCCCTCTATTACATTTTGCAGGTAATGAGTATTCAATATAGGGTATTCTGAAACCTTAGTCATTGTTACTGCTGTTTATACATCAGCAGTTTAGGATCAATTGTGGAGATTCCCGAAATGGATAGATTTATATTTTTTTGTATTATTATTGGTATGTCAGTTAGTACACATCATTGGTTTTCCATACAAAATACTTATCCACAATTTTTGGTACCAGTCAAGTCACTATCAAAATAATATAATATACTTAGGGCCTTACTAATAATGGCGGAATTGCTATTTCGAAGATACACAAAGCTCAACTTAACTTGTCAGTTGTATGTCAAATACGGAACAACCAGTTCAAGTTGACCTGTTATAACCGTTGTATAAGTGACAACGCGTTTATTGGTAAGGGGGTTACAATATAATATATAAATCAATGTAATAATTTTGATTCAACGGATAAATATGACTCTATATTCGAAAAGTTTTATAGCGAATGCATTATGGTCATGAAATAGCCTAGTGCGTCTGTTTCGCTTCAACATCTTATAATGAGAAAGAAAGATGTAAGAAATGATATCCATATCCTTGAAAGACAACAGTTAGGGTCTGGTAGCGATAATTAACATTACAAGAACTCTACCTTTCTCCTGAAAGTACCCTCAAGCATAGATTTCCGCTCAAGTAACTTTTGTCTCGTTTTAATCGGGTATATAAGATAATGAGACAAACTATTGCCTCGAAACTTGGGCACTGATTACCAGTGGCGTGCACACCATATAGGCAAAAAGACTCTGCCTACCTTAGTATTTTGGTTACCCGACCTAGTATAGTTATTGCTAGATCCTTTTTTGTTGTAATCACGACATAGGCTAACGAAGGTCCTGTGTTTTGTGAGTGAGTAAATATGCAGATTCCTTTATTTCGTCAAGACAATAAGTTACCTATACATAAGCGTCAATCCTTGGTTATTACTGCCTACCTTGTCGTAAAAGCCAGTGCACGCCACTGCTGATTACTGTTTCAGAATACGATCCCTAGATTGTATCGCAGATCAATGCGGAACGTTCACCACAGAACACAGGCTCTAGATATTATCTCAGAGCATGTAGGTACCCGAAATTCGCACTATCCGTACGGCGGGTGCGGAAGTAGGTAGCCAGGCCAGAGTGGCCGACGATGGCGCAAGCGTATAGAGGACGGAAACTAATGCGCGTGGGCAGGCGTACCCTTATCGTACGTACCATCCGGTCCAGTCTCTACTAAAGTATAGACGATAGCATCACTGAACTACCTATTTGTTAGTAATGTTAATGAAAATTCTATGTTTCATCTGAAATTCCTATAATGAAACCCAATTTCTGTCCCTGCTGGTTTTTGTAGTCGTTAATATGGAAATGTTTCTACGTATGGAATGCTTTCTCCTTTCGTTTCTGCATGATACCTATGTACCTTTGAAATGTAAGATCTTGATAATGTTATTACTTACATATCTCCAGAGGTATCCATGGTGCTATGTGTGAAGGTAGATGGCTCTTCAAAGCTTCGGAGAATTTAGCACGCGTTGACGACGACTCGATAATGCAAAAGAATTTGAAAACAAATTAAGCGAACTAAAGGGTTTACGGCTAAGAAAACTCAAGGTACATTTTAACTGCATTTTCATTAATCATCCTCGAATCGTGTTTGTGTAAAAGAGACAATTATTATTAAGTTTTAGAATATTGCAGCTCATATGAAAAAACTAACGTCCCATTAGTACTTACTTTTTCAAAGCTTTTAGGAGTTCTAGATTGAGAATGGAAATTAAAATCTTAAACTATTTCAAAATATTCATCACAATCATGACGGAAAACCATTACCTACCAACAATGTATTTCACAATATGTGGTCATGCTTGTCGTTGATTAAAACAGGAACACTAGATTGGTTGTCCAAACTTAGCCACGTGCTGTTACTATTGCTTTATCACTCTTGACAATATGGTATCACAAAAACCTCTATTAGTTCACTTCCTTTAGGTATTACAGGGTCCCGAATGAACCTATCGTGCGTAATTTTTTTCATGAATGACGATATCTGTGGTGGGGATACTGGGATGAGCGCGCGAACCTGTTGTCCAGAATCTCAGTCCAAAGCGTAGACGCGCTCGCGCGTACCGCACGTCTCCCCGATCGATAACGAATAGGTTCGCGCGGGAAATTCAAATTTAGAATTAAGTTTTTTTTTTAATAACAAAAAACTTTTTTTCAGCTGAAGTTTCCAGCCAGTGTCACTGACAGTGGTTAGAGTGTGTTCTGTGTAATTAGTGGGGACAGATCATTTGTTATGCAGTAGCGATGGGGTTCTGTAACTTAAGGTAAGCAAGCAATATCTATTCTTTTCTAATTCGCGCCTGCTGATAATTTGATGATAACTTTTTTTGAGAGTACTATTAAAATATTAGTTTTTTAAAGACACAAATAAAATTCTTATTAGATTTCATAAGTGATAGCAGTTATTTAATGTTTTTTAAGCGATTTCGTTATACGCAAATATTTCGAAAGCATAAAAAAAATACCTACGCCTTAATTTTACGATTCGTTCCGTAATTTACGCACTCGAGCCTCATCATCCAATACAAGGTGTCAACGAACTTTGCAGAGGCTCTGAAGTAAAAAGAAAAGAAAAGATTAAATTTCGCAATTTCGCCAAATTACCCTGCGCAGGAGTGCAGGGGCGCCGACGACGACGAGGGTCGGATCAAGATTGTCTTAAATTACAATCCTTGATCAGGATCCCGCGCAAATTGGTGCGTGTCTTGTCGCTGTCAGACTTCGAAGGTACCATGAGCGATGTGGTAGAAGTAGTTAGAGTGTGAGTGAGACGGTGCTATTCAAAGTTACATATCATTGTCTCATGTAAATGCACTTAGTGCAAAATTCAATCTCACCTTTTGTAAAGAGCTTATGTTACCGACTCAGAGCTCTATTTATCCCAACAAGCCTGTACCGTCACAAATTGCACTTTTATTCGTACACTACCTGACACGTTTACTGCGGCACTAATTCATTTAGACTTTATGGTGGTTCAGCTAAGCACTAACGTAGCTACGTACTTTGTAATTCAATTTTGATTTATTAGTTCTTTCTTTTACGGGCATGTATTATAATCATAGTAAAAGTTAGATGGATTTTTTTCCTACCGTTGGTCATTATTTTTTGCTGAGACTAACTGGCTATTATATTGACGATAGTATCGTCCTAAGTCTATATTTTTGGACTACCTATTTTTGTTAATACTTACACACATCAAAAGTGTCTAGGGATCAAGAACATTTTTAGCTCTAAAAAAATCGAATTTATTTAAATCAAATCTAATCTTCTGGATTGGTCTCCTACCTAATTCCACATGCCTGTATCACTTGACTTTTCACCACATTTTGAATAAATTATGATTGAATTCAGTTTTTGTAAAATGTATTCTTGATTGCAATCTTCTAAAATGTAAGTACAGGGATCTAGGTAGGGATCTAGATCTAGATAGGGAGTCTACGAGAGTGAGAGCCCAACCAAGCTGAGAGGTCTTTCAAGTCAAATTACCAAGGTTCTGACCGTATGGTCAGACATTTAGCCCTAGGATATTTGGATCATAATTTCACTTTTTTATTCAGTTTTACATTAGTTATTTATTAGTACCAGTCGTAAGTTACATCAGTACCTAGAATACTATTACAAATATGTAAATTATGAAGACCATTTAAAATAGGAAGTACGTTATAAAAAAACCACGTTAGAAAAAGGCACAAAGGAAGTAAGGAGAAATTCACTAAATTAAGGGCGGCCGAACGATCCTGCGCCCCGTTGACAAAACAAAAAAAATCTCGTCTCTGGATTAAAAACTAAAGGTAGAAAAAGTTATTGTTCTCGAGCCCGCGAAAGCTTCGTCCGTGGCTGTCACAAGAAAGGACATAGTTTCAATCGATTATGACCTTTCTGCTGAGTGTACACTAAGTTTAACGGATAAATTATTCCGTGCGTTCATTTAGAATGGGTTCCTTAAGAATTTCGTACTAAAGAATCTCAAACAGCATCATGAATAATTTCATTGTCGGCTTTGAAAAGGCTTGTTTTAATCTACGGCAGCGCTACTCAGACTTTTTTCAAATCGGGAGCTCCTTTGGAGGTGTAGGACTTAAAAGATTTTCCTGATTTTGTTGTTCGTTTTGTATACTTATTTAACTACCTGATGCTGATAGGAGAATATTTCACTTCCTTTGTATTTTTTGACATGCGGAAGATTCACTTTCAAGTGTAGTTGGTGATTTTATTATGTATTACTTTCCTATCTACGATAGTACCATAATGGGGAATTGTCAAACTCAAATTTCTTATCTCGATGTCATTAGTAGGTGTCCAGGGTGACTTGTATGTTATATTTTATTATTTGGGTAAATTATTTAAACATCAGACACTTTTGTAACATGTAAACTAACATTAAAAAAATACTATCACCTGCTTGAAGTTAGTAATTTGTTATTTATCCCCTTTAATATAGCCCCTGAAAATTCCCCATTGTCTTGTGTAATAATACCACTATTATACGTGAGAATGAATTCGATATAAGTTTCTGGATCAGAGGGTGTAAGCAAAATTGAAACATTTAAAAAAAAAAATTTTTTTAGTCAAAGTGGATGGACTGTGTGACGAATGACAGAGATGAATGGCGAAAGTAAACGTGTTGCGCCGACCCCACCTAGTGTGGGATAAGGGCAGGAAAATGATGACAAACTCACATGCAGAATATTGTTGTACTTAATTCGTTACCTTTTAAATCTTTACTTTTAAAAATCTTATAATTTATAATGAAACCTTAATTCTTTACTTTTTAATCTTTTAAAAATATTGAATTTCTACTCCGTCTTCATTTGTCAGCAGTTTGAGGGTCACTGGTTGCTACAAGACTTAGATAAAAACCTTTGAGAAGATTTATTGAACATCATACGGAATGCTTGAGGAGTACCAACGTATATTATTTCAACGAGTTTAAGCTTATTTCCTCTCCTTTTTTATTTATTTACTTACAGAGAGCTCCAACTATAATTCGTAACTTGTACATTAAAATCAACTATTAAAATTACAGGATTTATATTATTTTGTCCATTCCCCATTTCAAAAATATTATTTCACTTTCGGAAAGAAAATGGTCGATAAAGAGTTTAATTGAAGAAATATTGCTCGACAAGTATCTGAATATAAAAACAATAAATACACAAATTTTAGCTACTGACATGCTTTCAGAACCTATTCCCGTAATCATATGACAGTTGAAGCTTTACAAAAGTCGACAGCTTCGTGGTTATTTACGTTAATCGTTTCCAATTTTATGATAGTGGGATTTTTATCGAATGTTTCCTTTGCCGAAGTTCGAGGTATTAGAGGATTATGGGTATAGACTGACTACGTCTAAATCTCGAAATTGCGACAGAAGTCGTTGGAGAAGGAGCTGTCCTCTACTTACTTAATGTTCGCTCGGCGGTCGGACGGCTTTCGTCCATCCCAGGAATTGTATGACACATTATCTTACTAATATTATAAATGGGAAAGTGAGTTTGTTTGTTTGTTTGTTTGTTTGTTTGTACCGCTTTCACGCCGTAACTACTGAACCTATTGCTTTGAAATTTTGCAGACGTATAGTTAGAAGTCCGGTTTAAATAATAGGATACTTTTTATTCCGAAAAAAAATATACTCCAGAGGGAAAACAAAAATATTACTTTATACCGCAATATAACCGAAGTCCACGCGGGCGAAGCTGCGGGCGGAAAGCTAGTACAATATACATTTAACCTCAGACCCAAAACAACTAGACTTGCTATCGAAAACTGACGTTTAGAATAAAACGAGACAAAGTGATAAAAAAAGGGCTACAATATCAAAAACATGCAGGAGTGAAAGAGTCAGGAACAGCATTTTTTGTCCCTTACTACGTACTATACCCTGGTTTAGTGGCGAAGCTAGGGGGAAAGCCGGTAGTACAACACAAGCCTATGCCAGGCACATTAACAAATATTTTCAAGGACATTTAGTAGCGTGGGGACTTATTATAGCTCAAATAAGTAAGACCAATAAAAGATCTAAATAAGAATTGGTTAAGTGCCTATTTTTCACTACCGGCTTACCTCCTAGCTTCGCCACTACTGGTATTTGGATTCAAACTGTCAAATTAGTAGTAATAGTATCAGTTTGGATCCAGAAGTACATCAAATTCACTGAAACTGAAGGTGCTACGCTTTTCGTAAGGCTAGTTGTATTTGGTCTGAAGAACATTAAACAAAGCTGATTTAACCGCTGTCGTTATTCTGTACAACTCTTCCTTAACTAGATTGTGAAAAAACATTGACGTGTGCGGGGAAAAAGATTGTTGCCCCGAAATTATATTCTTAAGAATCTTGTACAGGAAGAAACAATATTGTGCAAATTATCGAACAATTCCACCCTGGTAATACATAGTTTTTATGTAGCCTGTGTTGTTTCCCACTGCTGGTCAAAGGCAATTAATACGATAAAGAAAAAAAAACTGAAGATTGGTTCTCCCGCACAAGCGACACGGGCAACCGGGATCATCGCTTACTTGTTCAAATCATGTCACCAACTGGCAAATACCCTCTTTGGCTACATTTTACTAACCTTACAGAATTGCTCTCCAGACTGTGGAATATTGCTTGCCAGATTTAAACGTTGTCTACTCCTTGGTTAACAAGAGGCTACAGTTTCTTGGAAACTTGAACCTTTAATGTTTTTCATTCTCTTTACACAATATGTCAGTATATTTTGGTTCTGTATAGCTTATGGTTCGCGACATATAATTTTACGATCACTTTAAGTCAACGCTGATCCTTTTATCACCTGTAAATACAAACTTATTCGTGTGTCAAACAAAGCTCGTGTTTTCTACATTTGGTGTTCGCTTCTATTGCAGTATCATAGAGTTCAAATTTGGTTACAACGAACACGTTAGCAGTTAGTACATAATGTCTAGGTTCTATTAATATGTCACTAACTGTATAAGTCTTCAGCCTGTAAATTGTTATGAAAGCATTAAGTTGATCTCTTAAGCTTAAGAATGTTTTTTCAAAAGGAACTCCCAAAGAATGTGAGAAAAGCTTAGTTATTGATTATGAAGGCAAAATAAATATTTGCACTTTATATCTTCTAGAATTTGATAGTAAAAATATTCCTTACATCGTCAATAAATCACGCTTTTCACTCCAATAACACTCCAATTGACTATTATACAAACTGTTCTAGACTCTCTCACTACGCATCTACAATAAAAATAAACGTAAAAAAAAACTAAATTAAACGCTTTCTGTTAGCTACAAATGTATCGATTACAAACACAAAACGAATATCGTTATGTTAATTCGACCACTTAAGCTTATTCGAAAAAAAAAGAAACCTCAATGATCAATACTAACTACTACGTGAGAATTCGAGAGCAGTTATCCAATACCTGCATACAATATAAACCAGTATAAATAAACACTTCATTCATACGAAGTTACTTAATGCATTCGCTCTTAAAATAACTTGCTTGTTCAACAATGTACATAGGTAATACAGTTTTAAGATGGTGTTATTTTCATAGAAATACTTTAAGCTTTATTTTTTAAGCTTTAAAGTTTAAACATTCTTCGCCGTGATAGTACATACGTACTTACAGTGATTTAATGAAAGCTCGTACCGCGACAAGCTTTTTTAATTTAGTCCGTAGCGGATTGAAGGAAAGACTCGTATTCCGGGACAAATTTAAATTAAGCTCCAATATGTAGTTATGTCACTGAATAGTGGTTATCTTGTGGAGAATTATCTTAATAGACTGGACATTTTATCGTATTAAGACTAAGCACATGCTGGGAATTTTCGGTTGAGTTCTGAGTAATTTTAATAGAGCAAACTTCCGCCTCTCTCTCTGATGATTATAGAATGATGCAGAGAGAGAGGCTCTCCCTCTTCGTTTATGTATTTTAGAGTCACTCACTACATTATATTATTAGATAACTAGATATACTCCGACGGTATGCGGTATATATTATGTGTGATATTTCGCCGTATAAGCTATATTACTGTAAAGTTTAATTGTCACCCAGTCAGTCGTTTTTGTCTGAGAGAGTAACAATCATTCAAACATCGTCCTTCTAAACTTCCGCGCTTATTACTTCTAACATCATCAGTCACATAACGTCCACTGCGTCCACTGCTGGACGAAGGCCTCCCCCAATGATTTCCGTCATTTAGGGGGGTGATGACAATAATCGCCACGCTTGGCAAGCGCGTTGGCGATCGCAGTGAGCTTGTGGTTTAGCTGACGGAGAGAGCTGCGGCTCATTCCCTCGGTCGTCTCTTACGACCCCCATGACGGGAGAATTAGGGCTGGGGTGGTGACACATGTATTCTATTCGCCGTCACCACACCGCTAATTTCTTATAACATTAGAGTAGTATTCTCAGGTATTTTGATTAGGGCATCTCTTTTCAAATTCCAAATAATAAAATGAACCAATGTTGCCTTATCTGTATAATAAGAAATTGTTATTTTCTATCTTGAGACATCTAAAGTATCTTCACTTTACTGATTACTATACTTGTGTATATTTAAAACAGCGAACTGTTCAATTAAACCAATTGCTTCTTTAATGTTAAAAGCTTTTCGCACCACCAGTACCACTTTGCACAAAACCGGCCGCAGAACCTGTTGCTGCCGACGATATCGGTCAAGGCTACAACCTGGACGCCTTCATCCTTACCAATTATCTTGATCAACTTATACTAAAGAATCTCTCAATAATACCCATCTTGATTTTAGAAATGGTGCAGAGGAAAGTGTTGCGTATTTATAAAAAATGTACAGTACTGTGG
>SJJU01013625.1:0-15418 GCA_012932125.1 Conopomorpha cramerella
ATATGATGCGAGACAGTGATGTATAGCACGGAGTGTACAAGCTCGCGCGGACAGAGAACTAATGCGTCCTGATGGATTGACGTGTTCATAAAGCATGTTGTGTCGGTATAACATTTCCACACAATATTTCAACTACAGTTTTATGTAGTTGCAAGCCTGAATAGAGGCGTGATCAATCTCGCGCTGAATTCAGTGACATTCGTCATTTCAAATGGACGTCGACATTGTGAATACTCTCCAACAGGATAAATGAATTACTTCAAGTTTATGTCTCTTAAAAATAGCGTTGAATTAATCCCGCCTGAGCTGTGAGACAACACTGTCTTATTCATTAGGGATCTCGGAATCCTTTTTACAGTTGCGCCGTGGGAGAGTAAGAACACCTTAGTCTATAAAACAACAAATGGGAAACAGTGTGGCGCGTGGCACAAAAGAATTACTTCTCGATTCTATTTATTACCTTATCGACGAGATGTGCGTATTTAGTATCAGATATAAACACAACAGTTTATTCTTAGTTGCAACCTACGACCATCTCTATGATGAAGTGGACGTGTGAAATACATAATATATCAAGTGTCTAGGGTTCAAGAACATTTTTAGCTCTAAAAAAAATCTAATTTATTTAAATCAAATCTAATCTTCCGGATTGGTCTTACCTAATTCCCCATGCCTGTATCAATGACTTATCACCACATTTTGAATAAATTATGAATGAATTCAGTTTTTGTAAAATATATTCTTAGTTGCAATCTTCTAAAATGTACTTGATCCCTAAACACTTTTGATGTGTGTAGATCGGCGTTTTGGATAAACTATTGTGAGTTTTAACACCTCCTTGCTGATGAGAGAAGTGTATGTATGCACAATATAAGTATATTGTGAATTACACGCGCTGATTTGTCTTTTGAATGCAAATGTCAAATGTATAAAAAGAAAACATAGCATTGAGTCTCATTTTGTATTTATAACTTTTGTTTTTTGAGCCCTTGTTTCATCATCTTGGGATTTGAATGTCTTTCCTTATCTTTCGACGACTTTCTAAAGGTCCCGATTATTTGGACTAAACATTGATCGATAGAACATGTCAGCGGTTGAAACAGAGTAGTAAGCCATGTTTTTCTTTATTGTGTTCTTTATTTCTAATCTAACAATAATGTGGTTAAACACACACATACACACACATTTCGGCCCAACGACATCAGCACAGACCAAGCTCCGTGGTTCCGGCGTTCGTAACGATATCCTGTAAGCGGGGTCCAGGAATTCCTTCGAGGCGAACCGTGAAGACGGGTGATGTTGCCCTGGCAGAGATGCTCAGATAACTTTTGCGTTTGACAGATTCGCGCGGTCGGCAAGAATTCGAATTTCGAACTTTGTTTATTTAGCTCAAAGTTCCAAACTCGAATTTTCGATCGCATTGTAGACTGCCAGTTGAAGCGCTGCCAAAGATCGGGATAGGGGAGAAAAATGGAAAGATTTACGATTTTGTAATGTAACACAACCTTTTTCCAAGTAAACTAACTGAAAGTTCTATAACCTTTTAAATGAATCACCATCATCATTATTTTCCTGCCCTTATCCCACACTAGGTGAGGTCGGCGCAACACGTTTCCTTTCGCCATTCGTAATCTCTGCAGTTACACCTTTCACGCACATGTCATTTTTCACACAGTTCATCCAGACCTTCTTTGGTATCTCTAACCATTCGTACATCTATGATGCAGTTAGATTTAGCATTTTTTTTACGACCGACCGCCTGCCTTACGTCAACCTTGCCTTGCTCTACCCTTGGGTATCTTTTGAACGAATGTCGATTCGTAATTTTGACGGGCCCGTTGGTGTAGTGGTCAGCATGTCTGCCTCTGCTCCGTAGGGTCGTGGGTTCGGTTCCCACCGCGGGCAGGTATTTAGGTGATGAGCTTTTAAGTACTTGTTGGGTGTGTCTGGGTGTTTTATTTATATAAGTACCTCTATATTTAAAAGAAAAAAAAAGTATTTAAGTAAATATATTTCGTTGTCTGATTTCCATAACACAAGAGCTTTAGCTACTTAACATGGGATGAAGGCAATGTGTGTGTTGTTGTAAAATATAAAAATATATATAATTTAGAAGTAATAGAATCACAAGTGGGCGCTTAGAACAAGTCCAGATGGGAAAGAAACTTCGCTCGCACTATCAACAGCATCGCCATAACTTGTAGCGGGAACATCAGTAAATTGGCAAACTAACCGTATCGAATGGGGAACCCCATTATAAAGTTCCTAATTTGATTTTGATCCGTTTGTCGTGAAAGTTGGTAGTCGGCGAGCGAGGGTCCGATGTTGGTTCAGACTTCGCGGTGACGTGTAGGTGTCGTGGAGGTCGCACTCCAGTTAGGAAGACGTCTCTTTTTTTTTAAATCACTGTGAACAAGCGTTTGACCACCATCCTGCCTGATGTTAAGCAGCGATGTGGTCTACGATGGAGCACACTTGTTCAGCAGGTACCTATTCACCCGTGACTTGAAGACCTTCAAACTATACTGCGCAGGAAACACAGACTCCGGCAAGTCGTTCCACATCCTGGTATGGATGACGTCGTCTCGCCGAGAAACGTCTAGAAACAAATTTACTGCAACGCACACGAACTTCAGCTTTTTGTGTACCTAACCAACGTCACACTTTAAAAACTTTATTTCGCGCATTTTTTACCCAGAAAAGAAAAAAAAACAAAATAGAAATAAAAAAACAAAATGAATTCAGTTTGAAATTGCACGGTTGCACGGTTGACGGAACTTCGCGAGTGCTAAAAGGTAAATTGCCTTTTACATGCACCGAGGTGCGTACAGTAGAGGGTTAATGTAAAATAATAATGCCATTAGTTAAGCCACTGGGCTACTTTTAGCGGTTGGACCTTATTAAAGCTTCAGTTTCATTTTGCTTTATAATCTACTGCGTGTGAATGGACTCCGAGCGATGCTCTTAAAAACGGTGTTGAGCTCTTCGATATGAACAGCTTTTACTATGACGACAATGTATGGAAATGAAAGAATGTTTTTCGTCTCCATACAAAAAGTTATCTCCGGAGGCAATGATTTGTCTATTTTGTATGGTGATAAAAATGTTTTTTTTTCGTGATGAAACAACATTGTCGTCATTGTTCATATTGACGAGCCAAAGACCATTGCTCGGGGTTCTTTAAAAAATTTTTTTCATCTCTATACATAATAGACAAACAATAATTGCCTCGGGATATGACATTTTGTATGGGGATTGAACATTTTATTTTCCTTTCCCTACATCGTAGTGCCAAGTGTGCTCCATCGTAGACCACATCGCTGCTTAACATCAGGCAGGATGGCGGTCAAACGCTTGTTCAATGTGTTTAAAAAAAATATCATAATTTTACTGTTTCCACGTCAGGCAGTGTAATGCGCGACAAATATTTAGTTATTCAAATGTTGTTTATCCATCAATAACTAAACGCCGCCAGCCGGATTAGCCGGATGGTTCGTAAATAAATCAAAACTCGCCGTGGCCGGAAGCGGAGCGGTATCAGTTGCATTATGGGGGATAGTTGCCAATATAACTGTAGGTATAAAGCCCAGATACCAGTGGCGTGTGTACTCTAAGCTTAAACAATGCGAGTTGCTAAAACATTCAAATTCGAATAGTTTATATGCGGAATATTGGTACAAATAAGATATTAAGGTACATTTGTGTCCATATTTAGCCTATTGTGGCATGTGGAATTAATAATTGGACATTAAAATGTCATGTATTCGTAAATATATACTAACTAGTGGACGGCCCGCGATTTCATTCGCGTAGTTTGCATCCCAAATTTCAGGCGTCTAACTTTGAGCCGTTTAAATTTTTCATACAAAAGAATTTTCCCGTTTATTGCCGTTCCCATGGGAATTTCAGGAATTCCTTTCTTAGTGCACCCCTATGGTGCCTAAGCTACGTCCGTACCAAATTTCAAGTGTCTACGTTTAGGCGTTTGGGCTGTGCGTTGATATGTCAGTCAGTCGGTCATTCAGACAGCTTTTCCTTTTATATATTTAGATATTATAAAGCTGAAGAGTTTGTTTGAACGCGCTAATCTCAGGAACTACCTTTGAGTACTCGTTCGAATTGAAAAAATCTTTTTGTGTTGAATAGACCAATTATCGATGAAGGCTTCTTATCGTCAATAGATTCTTTGACAGTGTACACTTTGCTTTTTAAAAGTAGACGCAGTTTTCTTTTAAACATATTGATGTTGTCAAGGGTATGGACTTGTATAAATGTATTAACATGTTGTATTATTACCGACGTAAGGACTACAATTGTAAGAACGCAGTGAGAAACAAGTAAATTCTATTGTGTTACAATCTTCACATGCAAATATAATAATGAATCGACAGGAGTATCATCCAACCACACACACAAGTATAAACGTAAGTACAGTTCCGCTGCGCTGATTAGTCACAGACCGGCTTTAAAGCCACTCAGTCACTGCATCCCTGATCCTCTTTGCAATCGTGCGCGCGTTCATTAGCCTCTGTACAGAAGTGAAAAAAAAAAAACGAAAAAAAAAAACAAGAACATTACTTTCCAAATCTACCTTTGTTCGTGTAACAGGTAACATTATTCCGCGCACAATACAATGTACCCGCATATTCTGTGTGTGAGAGACTTTGGTCGCGGGACAGTTGCGGACAGGAGACGTATCCCGGGCCGCGGCAGCAGACCCGCGGCTTTTTATTTTCAATAACTTGCGGGTAGTTTGAGATTTGTTCCGGAGCCGGGTTCACTATGTGTGCAAGATTTATGGATGAACTTTTAAATGGTTAAAGTTGTTACTTGCTGCGCTCATGTGAACCCTTTCTTGTGTGAACTTTTTGCTGGGCCATTGACGTCGCGTTTAAAAATTTCCGGTATTTCTGTGTATATCTACGCACCTAGTATTGGTGGTGAGATGAGGATTTATGTGTTCAGGGGCAGGCCTCTTGCCTCTTTGCCTCGCCTCGTCGGGATTGTCTGACTTTCCGCCCTCTGCGAGCGTTGAGGGACTGACTGGATGTAAATAACGGTCTCGTACAGACATCAATCCTCCTGAGTAATCTCTATGCATTAACTCAATAAAACGATATTAATGTGTTACCAACGACACTATAAAAATCTTGTCGTCCCGTCACGTCTGTCCGCATTACGAGCCAATTTATTTTTGTGACGTCATCATCTGCTAAAAGCGCGAGGACGCCGTCAAAGGGCGCCATTTTGGCCGCCATTTTGAGATATCAAACGTGATTTAGTGATGTGACTGCGGATCCAATGTGAAAGCGTTATGTAATATTAATGACGAATCAACGTCGCGTACTGAATGTGCCCCGTTCAGTTTGGAATGGACATGCACTTTGGAATCGAGTGGAACTGGAAATTGCGGTGTAGGTACCAAGTCTTCACTGGCATTTAACAAGCAAGCCTTTATCTATTTATACCTACTCATGACGTATTTCAAAATGCTCTGCTTGTACAAATATTGGCAGGCAAATATTGTATTACGTTCTCGCTGACGATATTATATTTCATAACGGAAATAAACGGAACATTTTAATTTAAATTACTGGAGCTACTAATAAATTGTATTTAATCATCGGCCACATGAAATAAATATTAATGCCTACGCATTTGCTCAGTGAGGCTGCGTTTAATATCGCCCAAACGACATGTTCAAACAAAATAAATACTGACGAGTGAAATTCACTGCACAATCGTAGCACTTCCATCAGCCACTAGGAATAGCGACTGCCGACCAAACTCTATATTTGTCTTGATCCAATATGGCGTTTAGCGGATAGATTTGCGTTCATAATCCTCCATATTTGCCACCATTAACGTTGACGACAATGGCTGAACTAATACTAATCCCCGATGTAGCTGCTTTAATACGTATTTCAGCACTTACACACTCACACTAGGAGCAGTCTAGGAAGGCGCCTCGGTGAAAGGAAGCCGGACGTAGTACTAGTTCAAGTAAACAGGTGTAGTTTACGTACATGTGGCCCGAGCTCGTGCCAGCGACAGAAAGACGACTAAGGCAATTATGGTAATTTAGCTAAAACTAGAAGGGATCCTGATGTTGTCGCTTGATACCGGGGTCACCACAGAGTGAATGTTTATTTAGTATTTTTACGTTTAAATGTAAAAAATAAAAATAAAATAAATACACTTCACGCCTTTTAATCCCAAAGCGGGGTAGGCAGAGGCACTTGCTAAAGCACATGCCCACGGTTCACCAAGCGTATTTAACCCAACGTGACAGGGCGTGAGCACATCCCCGTTATAGGGTTCACACACCTTGTGGTGTACGGGTTTCATCACGACGTTGTCCTTCACCGTACGAGTGTTGCGTTGCGTACATAGCCTCTGAAAAAGAGTCCCATATACATCGAAAAACATTTCGTTTTGTTCAGTCATGTGTGTCGATATTATGGCGTTCGTTATCGTTCAATGCACAAAGACGTCTGAAGAAATGTGAAAATGAGCACTGAAACGATCAAAAGCGAGTAAGTACATAACGTAAAAACGTCCTCGAGGTATCTCACATGAGATACAACAGTTCGCGCTGCGAAATTAACTTTTAAGTCAATTGCATCCCAATTCAAGCGCGTCACGAGCGAGCGGTGATATAGCTCCTGCTGACTCCTGAAGCGTCCGCCCGCCCGGCACGACGCCCGCCCGCCCAGCTCGCGCCCGACCCGCGCCGCACTTTATACGACTACGGCAGAGCTATTAAAACTATAAGCCAGTCTCATTCAGGGATTAAAGTATTACACATAGTTAGTTTTCAGCGCTACGGCTCCCGTGAAATAGTTAATTTGCGCGGTGAAATTTGGACGGCTCGTAGTTTTAAACTGTCGTGTTTTAGGACACTCCCGCACTTGTTTACAACATCTACGTGAGACAAGCAAACGTTGTAATAGAATATTTCCCCGCCAAGTCGACGAGCGGTGCTCGCCGCTGCTTGCGAATTAGAGGACTTTGTCCACAAATTGTTTTAGAAAAAGTCGCATTCAACTTGTGAAGTTGTTTGGCGACGATATTCTGTTTACAGAGACCCCGAGACGTGTTCGTGTGTTGCACGCTGTAGGAATTGTGTAGTAGCTAAATTTATTCAAATACAGCGCGAAACATGACGTTAATGCATCCCCGAAACCGATTAAATAGTATGTTGCTGAGTGGTTCAGCCACTGACCGGCTTGATTGCAATTTGCACATTTTACTACTAGGGGCCAACAAACGCATGTCATACGAAATGTTGCTGTGAAGTGAATAATAATGATATACAAAATATGACGAATCTTCCTACCTTTTTGTTAATGTAATCAACGTTTTAGTAAGACGTGATAGGCACTTTATAGTTCTGTAAATAAAACATATAATATTACTTACCTTGTGGCGATGGTGTTAAAATGGCGGTTATCCATCATGCTAGGTGGTGGCGTTGGTGTGGTTTCCGCTTTATGTTGAATTTAACTCTAAATAATGCGAAATTTGCCTGGGACGTGGGGAAACTACGTATGTTAATATTATATCGAAAAATTAAGCGATGATATAGTAATTACCCACTATACCCACGTGCATACGACGCTGGATTAATACCATATGAATAAACGTAATTTTATTTATTCTGTTAAAGACATTCTTGTGATGCTCGGGAGCTCTGGAGCAAATTGTTCTGGCTAACAACCGACCTGGGAGGACTACGTACCCGCCGCTCGGTATTCTACTAATTACATACGTACTTCGAGAATAATACGTTTCCAGAGCCTGTATTTTTACTTCGTGCTTCGAATATTTCGCTTCCTTCGTGAATGTGTAGATTTTTGTTTTGTTTTTTGAACATACGTTAGCTTTTCTCAAACGGGGTTGGTTTTGTAGATATTAATTTACCACTGTTTTAATGACCACCCTCTCGCTGCCTCGAGCTGAGGGTACCTTAAAAATGGGTAAATACATTTTTTTTTGTGTTGTTGTGTATTTTGGTAAGTGAAAGCTTTGCATTAGAAAGGGCAGGGCTTCGTGCCGCCGCGGCCTTCAACACGCGTATCGCTGTGTTTTATAGTCTGCAATAAAGCCGGCCGTATTAAATTATAGCTTGCATAAACTACCCAGTGGCGTGCACACCATATGTATAGGCAAAAAGACACTGCCTACCTTAGTATTTTGCAGTGGTGTGCACTGGCTTTTACGACAAGGTAGGCAGCAATCCCCAAGATTGACACCTATGTATAGGTAACTTGCCTTTACGAAACATAGGTTAAACCTATCTACTCACCCACAAAACACAGGACCTTCATTAGCCTATGTCGTGAATACAACAAAAAAGAAAATAGCAATAACTCTAATATTAGGTCGGGAATTAAAAATACCAAGGTAGGCAGTGTCTTTTGGCCTGTATGGTGTGCACGCCACTGGTATTTTAGCTACCCGACCTAATAATATAGTTATTGCTAGATATTTTTTGTTGTACTCACGACATAGGCTAACGAAGGTCCTATGTTTTGTGGTTGAGTAGATAGGAGCCTACCTATATTTCGTAAAGACAAGTTACCCATAGATGTCAATCCTTGGGGATTACTGCCTACCTTGTCGTAAAAGCCAGTGCACGCCACTGAAACTACCTACGTACTTATAACAGAAATATAAGTTACTAAGGCTAAAATCACACCAAACGCAACGGCAGGCAGCGTAGAGAACAGTTTAGCGTCATTATTATAATCATCAGCTCATTCATGCACTGCTGAAAATAAGCCTTTCCTATTGCACAACATTGTGATATGTTTTTATCTTCTCACGTATACAGACTGACTTCGGGGTCATCATCCGGACTAACTTTTTCTAGCTCAGAAAGTTATAGCGATTCCAACAGTATTATATATATATATACTTAGTTATTTTTATGACTGAGACATTTTTGAATTTGTTTAAATGTATTTTTTTCTATCCAACATTTACAACAAAATGTATGGTCACACAAGAATTTATACCAGAAAAAAAAAATTGTTCGGGGAAACAAGTATACTAATGAAATCGCTATCGTTTACTGAGTAAGAAAAACTAAGTCCCGATCATGACCCCGAAATCATCTTGTATAGTCTTCTATCTTGCTGAAATCATCAGTCCGCCTTGCCTGAGGGCAATCTTACACACCGTTTATACGTTGGACGCAATCTCCACTCGAAAAGCCGAGACGCAATCTCCACTCGAAAACTCGAGAACAAGTTTAGTTTTATACCTTATTTATTATAATACATAGTACCGTTTGAGAAGCTTAGAAACCTCACGCAGCGGCGGCGGCGGCGCGCGTCTGATCCCGGAGAATAAGAAGCCAAGCGCTGCTTGTTGCATGTTTTAAAATGTGCGATAGTTCATTTTATAACAAGCAGGATAAAAGTTAGGGTACATATATTGAATGCAGAATGTAACTTTACTTCTATACTACCTAAAAAAATGTAAAATATTTTTCCCTTACGAAATCATTATAAATCAATCTTTATGACTGCTCATCAAACGATGGGTTTCTCGTGTTTGTACTCCTGGACCTGGCGCGCGACTGGTCCAGGTTCTAGTTGGAATGAGGTTCCCAGCTTCTGCCCGAAAAATCCCGCGATGGTCTGCGGTGCCGAATCGTCTTATTGCCGTCGTGAAAGAGGACGCTTCTGGAGTGAACGAAACACCGTCCACCCCGAGGAGGAAAGCACAGAGTCTAATCGCTATTTGGGTTTGTATCTCTGGGTGTCCAGGATCCGCTCGGCACCAGCGATACTTGAAGGTCGGAATCGGGGAATGTTTTGTCAATAGAAGACTTAGAAATATTCCATCGCTGTACTCTTGAGTCACGGAATGTCCACGAGGATTTGCCTCTCGTCACCAAAAAAACTGTAGTACTGCATAGGTACATGTCGCAACATAACCAAGTATTGTGACCCTAATTGTAACTAAAGCCCTTCATTCTAGATATAGATTTTTCTCGTAATCAACTAGTAGATCTACGTGCTGAAATAGACATCAACCGTCATGGTTTCTTCTTCTTTCTGACCTCATATTTAAAAAAACATAAAGAAAAAAACAAATAGACATATTCACATGTCTTACACTCATCATCATCATTATCATCAGCCCATACCTGTCCACTACTGGACATAGGCCTCTCCAATTGTCTTACACTCATACCATTACTAAATTCTTAATACAAACCCAACAAAAAATTGTTAACTTTCTATTAATGTCGTTAGTTACAACTTTATTTTTACTTTTGCATGTGGTGTTAACCTATAATTAGTCGTACATTTTAATCAATTTATTAACATCATTATATAAGTAAGCATTAATGTAACTTCTGTTCATGATAAATCCAAATAAATAAATAAATCGATACTAATAGTACACAAGTAAAGCGCTCATCAAACTACGAACACAACCATTTCATCGACTAATTCTAAGCTGACATAAGCTGGAATTGCCCCGCTGTATTTCACCGTGTAGTGTATTTGTCTTACAAACATCAACGCTCACATTCCCAGCGCCGAGTTCACGGTATTAACGCTTCGCATATGAGACTGATTGCAACATATTATTAGCTATAAGCTGACTCCAAGTTAGTGGAAGTTACACGTTTCCAGTCACACTCTGACAGAGAGATTCGAAATTTCGATCTCGGTTTAACACTCAAACGTGGTGCGTGCGTGCGTGCGTGTGTGTGTGTGTGTGTGCGTGTGTGTGTGTGTGTGTGTTGATGGAATCTCCGAGCTAATGGATTTGGAATATCAGGTAATTATGCACATGAATAGCTGCAGGTATTTGAGAGTGATAGAAATTCACCGTTGATATACGCCTACGCGTTTGGCAAATGGTTGGATGATTCTGTTTCATTACATCTGTACGTATTTACACGTACACACATCAAAAGTGTCTAGGGATCAACTACTTTTTAGAAGATTGCAATCATTAATATATTTTACAAAAACTGAATTCATTCATAATTTATACAAAATGTGGTGATAAGTCATTGATACAGGCATGGGGAATTAGGTAGGAGACCAATCCAGAAGATTATATTTGTTTTTTGAGACACATTTGATGTAATACACACATCAAATGTGTCTCTATAAGAGAGAGTCTAAAGGAGCTTTATTTCCATAAAGATTGCAAAATTTCCTGTCGCGCAAAACATTAGGTCGCCTTTTACACGGTGTATTGATCATCATCATCAGCCCATACTTGTCCACTGCTGGACATAGGCCTCTCCAATTGCACGCCACTGTGATCTGTTTTCTACTGTTTCTGTGTATTGATAACTCCTCCTAATTGGTAATTCCTACGAGTACTTCTGGTCTCTGACGAGCCAGAGGAAGAAAAGTGTTTGAACAGTATTTAACCAACCATTATAGTATACGTTTACATAAATTTATCCATTCTAACCTGTACAATACACGAGTGTCAGGCTGAGTTAGGTGTGTGCAGGTCCGGCGTGACATACTGCGACGTGTGCGGTGCGCCCGCGGTACGTAATGGCCGCCGCTGGCGCTAGCGTCACCACCGCTTACTGTCCCATTAAAAGCTTTTAGGCTCCGTCTGTTCTCACACGACGACCTCGAGCTCTCATAGACAAACTTGTTTATAAAGTTTTAAAAAACCCCGACCGCACGGTCGGTTCTTTTTTTTCTTACACGTCTTCGCAAGTTGCCTTGGAAAGAAGTGGGCTAGAAGCTCCCGGCGTGACCGACCTCAACCTAATATTTTTCAGCGTTCACGCGAATTCAGCCTTTACGGCAGACAATTTATATGCCATGTACTGTATGAAAATTGGTGGCTTTAATAGGTAGCTTTAGACGTCGTTGTTAAACTTTAGTAATTTTCAGTTCTGAGAATTTCGGCGTTCAAATCAAATTGTACGTGGTTTAATACATTTTATAATAATATTACTTGTTAGAGGTTTTGAGGTTTCTGAAGCCATTTTCGACGTCGTCGCTGTTGATCGTCTTTACAATTGACATTTTCTAAAGTAGAACACTGATATTTCTACCAATTAAATGAAGCTATGCCTGTCAATTAGAAAACAGAACATCAAATAAACTTCTCGTGTATAAACTACAATACTGTGAATTGGTGTCATATTTTTCCCGAAACAGCTGTACCGACCGAGTTTTGTAAAGTATTTTTTAACCTCCTAAATATCTCTTACCCCATTTTTTGTCGCTTATTTAATATGGCAGCATAACGTGTGCTCCATGTGCTTGTCAATTTATAAATCGTATACTAAACTCTATTGTTTGCCTCGAATAAATACAAAACAAAAAAATGTGTAAATATTATATATTTCAACAGTCAGTTAATCCTTCAAATAAAAGGTGTGAAGTGAATGCATTTATTGTTTCATAAATTCAACCGCGGATTTATTCGAGCGGCTCACTCGTCAATATTATTTTATACTATTATTTTAAAATACTGAAAAATAGATGAAAAAAAAGTTCCGGCTGTCGGCCATTGTAGTTTTTAAACACCAATGTCTGTTACGGTCCGTTCTAAAATGGATGCTCAGGCCAACTGAGGGATCCCGTACCATGTTCTCTCATAGATTATAAAAAATGTGTCGAAAATACTTTATTACAGCGTTTGTAGTGTAATAGTTTTAGGTTACTTGTACTTACGGGATAATAATTGGTTGTGGTATCAAGATACTTAGCGTTGACCAATGGCTTTCTTCTCCGAAAGAAATTGTACTACGTCATCCATACCAGGTGGATATACCATTTACGCGAACCAAACGGTTTGCGTCTATTTTCACAGTGCGAACCGCCAGGATGTGGAATGACTTGACGGAGTTTGTTTTCTGCGCAGTACAGTCTGAAGGTCTTCCAAGTCACTGGGGTAAATAGGTACCTAATGAACACGTGTGCTCCATCGTAGACCACATCGCTGCTTAACATCAGCCAGGATGGTGGTCAAACGTCTATTCATTGTATTTAAATAATAAAAAAAAACTTACAGGAAGAGAATTAAACATCGTGAAGAAACCCGCATACCACAAGGTGAGTAAACCCGTATGACAGCGACATACCTTCGCAGTTACGTTGTCTTACGATAATACGCTTGGCGAACCCCGATATTTGCTTGACAAGTGCGTCTACTTACCTCCTTTGTCGGTTAAAAGCCAGTCTGTCAATGTATAGAATTTGTTAGCAAACGTTATTCCTGTAAAGAATGAATTTACTCTCAAAGTCCCTTTCAACAATACCTTTGTGAAGGGAAACTGATACTAACTATAAAAAGGAACTGATATAAAAGGCTGCCGAGAATAAACTGTATAGAGAAGCTCTTGTAAGAAGCTTACGTTGCAATGTAATAATATAAATATTTGCAGCGTATTATACTTTAAAGTGGCATCAACATGAATGGCGAACACATCTCTCACTTGCGACTTGCAGACGACATCGGCATCATGGCAATGTACTTGATCCCTAGACACTTTTGATGTATGTATACCGGCACACTGTACACGACCACGTGATCAAAAAGCTCGCTAGCAGCTAAAGCTCTCTGAACACGCGCTTTTGTTTTTCACTGAAAAAGAAAAAAAACTATACTATTTTGTCACCACCCAAACGTGAAAACAACGACAGGGTTATATTTTAAAAGGACTCTTTGTGAGCTTTTAGAGCTGTTGTTCCTGTGTGTGCGCATAGAAATGGTCATTTTCCGTTTTGATTCGGCATGTATTTCTAACTAAGTATTCGCCGTTCGATGCCGGCGAATAGAATGGAAGGTTTTCTGACAGGTGCACTGGCAGATGGCACTACCTAGACAGGGCTGTCATTTCATATTTTATTTGTTGTTCTTTCTTGACAATTCTTAATTCTCCTTAAGATCATGTCTGATTAGCGCCATCTGTGTGATGTTTTGGAACTACTTTTGACATATTTGAAGCTATCAGAAAACCTCTCATTCACGTGTCACCAGCCCAACTTTTCCCGTCGTGGGGGTCGTAAGAGGACGAATCCTCCAGAGGACGGGCAGAACAGCGCTGTCTGAGTGTTAAACCACAACGCTACTGCGATCGCCAACCCGCCTGCCAAGTGTGGCGACTATTGGCATTTCCCCCCAAATGATCATGGTCGTTGTGGATATCGGGGTGGGTGAGAACTATACCATTATGCACACGGCTGATGCAGCCTGACCCTTAAGATTTTGCGCATAATTTTGCATATTGTATTTCAGGAAGAATGGGAAATTTTGTTTCACGTTTTTTGGAAAATTATTCATCCTTGAGAGCTTACACACGTTGCGTGCGTTGCGAAAATAATCTATATTGGCGAAACAATGTTTGCCGGGGCAGCTAGTATTCTATATGTATACAATAATAATACCCGAAAGAAATCCCGATTTGTTAATTACCCGAAAATCTGTTAGAAAACTGTAAAATATCATTCCCCATTGACAACACTCGTTCATACAAGTCGTGCAATGACATTTGATACAGTCTCGACAATAGTAAGTATTATATCAAGGAATTGTTTTCAACAAAGCGAAGATTTGTTCAGGCGAAGCTTGCGAATCTTAAAGTCAGTGTTATTTTCCTTTCAGACTCCCAATAACTCTGTAAATATTGACTCTGTCGGGCGAGGTGGGCTAAACAGTTCAGCCTCTGGCACCGTTGAGTTTGCTTCGAGGGAGAATGATGAAAGGTTGTTTTGTAGGTACCGACTACGCCCGTCGAGTTTTCTGAATTTGTTCGTTTCGGGCTGTAAGACATACTCGTAGTTGTAGTAGTGAGAATAAAGATCAATATAACTGAATATTGTTCACCGGGTATATAGGCGCGTATACACACATCAAAAGTGTCTAGGGATCAAGTACATTTTAGAAGATTGCAATTAAGAATATATTTTACAAGAACTGAATTCATTCATAGTTTATTCAAAATGTGGTGATAAGTCATTGATACAGGCATGGCGAATTAGGTAGGAGACCAATACAGAAGTTTAGAGTTGATTTAAATAAATTAAATTTTTTTTAGAGCTAAAAATGTTCTTGATCCCTAGACACTTTTGATGTGTGTATAATCAAAGACAATTGCATAGTAACGTCGAGTAAAATAACAAAGGTAAGCTCGAGCTTGTCTTTGATATTCGCGCCTGTATACCCGGTGAACAATGTTGAGTTATAACGTCTGTGAAAATAATATCAATATAGTAAATTTTTATACTTAGTTTAAACATGCATAAATACTCTCCATACCTGTCCGCGAGATATCGTACCATACAAAATGGATTTATTTTGCCAGAATTCCATTTTATACGGTGATGAAAAAATATGTTTAACTAGGTGTCTCGGCAAACATTTGTTTTGCCATAGGCGTTTATGCCCTGTGTATTGGAAGAAATAC
>SJJU01013629.1:0-11195 GCA_012932125.1 Conopomorpha cramerella
GGCCGCGGTCGCTCGGTGCCCTTGACCTTGCCCCTCGGCCGGATCACAGCTGATCGCCTGGAATTTGCGGCGGGGACGTGTAAGCAAATATTGTAGGTAAAAAACTAGACAAGGATTTTGTGAACTGAGATATACAATGTTTACAGTTGAAGTTTAATAGGTAGGTAATATATAATATATTATTATATTGTAATATAAATTGCAGTAGATGTGCGAATGATATCTACGAATTATTAGATTATGGGATGTGTTTTGTCTATAATCTATACTTATACGGGAAATAAATAGTTGTGGTAAATAGTAAATGGGTATAAGCGAACGATTGTGCAAATTGGGTATGCACTATATGGCGGATATTTTGCACTGCTAATAAATAAAAAAATAAAGAAACTTTCCACTATCCTGCACAAAAAGGTACCTACTTGAATAGGTCTTTGGTATGCACTTTGATATGGGGAAACATGGAAAGGTAAGGAATGGGCACTTAGCTAATAGGTTCCTGGCTCGAGGTGCTGCGATCGTGGTCTCGGCTGGAACCTCTGACCGGCACAGTGACGTCACAAGAACGGAGGGGCGGGCTGCTGCAGGTACTTCCTATTGCTCCCGGCTCCTCCACTAGGTGCTGATGACTGATGCGGCTGCTGGACTCGTCTGACGTTGGATGCAGGCATCCGAGGTGGCTTGACCGGCGTATTTGTGTAGGTAGCTACGTGGTAACTTTGCCGGCGCCGTCGACACGAGTGCAGGTAATCTTCAGTATCACGTCGGGGTCACCACTATATTTCTTATAGAAACTTGCAAATCAAACGAATTGGTAGGTATTGGATAATTATGGGTTTAATTAAAGTTATAAACGTAAAAGATACAAATTATAGCGTCTGATCTGGCAGTGCAAAAAGGAATATAATAAAACGTAGGGTAGTTGTCCGAGTCGCGGAGCGTGACGTCACGATGACGCGGACGGTGTTACAAGCGCATACGAATATTGGCGCGAACAATACATATAATAGCAAGAACGCATTGTATCTTCAATAATGTATATTGGCAAAAGAACGTTTCCCGCGGCAGCTAATTGTATAAAAAAAAAACATTTTTGCTTTCAAATGGCTATGACTTGTTTAGAAATAATTAATTATGTCATTTCAAACATGTAAACACTATATTTGTTCAATATTTTATTATTTCTTATAAAATAACAAAGTAATAACTCGTTTGTTGTGTACTGTGTCTTCTTGACTACTCCGCAACAGCCAATTCATTTAACTTTTCGTAATTTTCTCTACTGACCTTGTATTAACAGTCCTTTCATGCAAGTAATTCATCAATGTATCTTGTGACATTTGAGTTTTCACCTCCAGTAAGGTCAACTTCAGAAATTGGCGAACTTTCTTTAATAAGATTTTCTATGAAAACGCTTTGATAATAAAATAATTCAATCTCCGGAGAATGTTTGCGATCTCCATTTACAAAAGAAAATAGTGCTCGAAAATTGTACAGAGATAATTGATTTTTTACCATCGTTTCTAACACAGGGACATGGAACTTCAACAATTCTAGAGTTTAAAACAATGAGTAAAAGCTTTATCGGATTATCTTTATACATAAAACTGTAAGTGACTGATTCATTCATCACTGAGTCATCAACGCACAGCCCAAACCTTGATCTCACAATGAATGAATTAAATAATATACTCTTTATTGCACACTGTACATTACAAATGTAAAAAATTACAATGGAAAAATTGCAAAAGGCTCAGAACCAGATTTCTTCCAGGTAAACTCACAATGATCAAATGTTCCCCTAAATTCCCTAAGGGGGTGAAAAGGAGAGTGCAAGTTAATATGGGTTGAGAAAAACGTTAATTTGGAGTTATGGTTCCAATTCTAGTATTTTTAAATAGAAATTAATACTAAAACTTCGCGAATGAAATCCACTAGTTACTGCGTAAATGTTTATTACCACATAGGTACGTAGCTAGTAAAAAGGGTTGCCAGCCACTAATAAAGAAATGAGACTAGAGAAAAGCAGCAAAAACCCGTAGTAGTAGGTACGTAGGCAAGACAATATTAAGACAGAAAAGAAGGACAACACGTGCCAGGGTCGTTACAAGTGGACGTACGTTGTTTCTGTTACTAATCTACTAACACTCGTATGAATAAAGCTTAATAAAAAGTTTAAACGTTAATTCGCTATTTGACATATGTCAATTTACACCAGAATTCTTTATCCGTTCTCTATTCATATATTGTTATATAAGCCGCTTTGGACAACTTTTACTCTAACTATGAATAAGGCCTTACAAGTAATGATATCTAAAAGAAATATAATTTTCCTCTCGCTTCTACGTCAGATTTGTTTTGATTCACTCCCTCTGTCGAATCCATCGTTCATCGAGAGCTCAGTATTTCTTTTCGTAGAATATCCCGAACTTGGATTGTTCCCAAAGCAATTATTGCGTATCGGGCCTCCTTCGGTAAGAGAAAAAAATACCTATATATTTTTTCACGCCCCCAAATGAAAATATTATGGGGAGGTAGCGCGTTATGGTTGCGTTGCTGTGATTTATGTGGAAATGAAAACTATTTTGGAATTATTGTGCGACTTTTCTATTATTGACAACATAAACTGCAGACTCACGAAATGTTCCGACAGAATAATACATACCTTATTTTGTTTGAGCCTGAGTTCGCTTTATAAATCTGCCGGTAAAAGTGATTACGTATCGTTGTACTTAAGAGCTTTATCCTCTCCTCCAACTGTACTATCTAAAAAAAACAAAATCAAATGTGTTTATTTCATCATAATAAGTCGTAGTCATAGTATAATCTCGGGACAGTTTGTTTGGATAAAAAAATAAATATATTTTTTTCTTTTTTCTACATTGTCGCCATAGTAAAAGTTGTTCATATTGACTTTGACTTTGAATCAATAAAACCCAGTTTGTAATAGTTAATAATGATTATTCACATTAGTCACCACCGTTACCGAGCCAGACCCTTAAGGTTGCCCTTTTCTGTGAAGGCGATGACATAATCAGTGTTTGAGCTGCGTGATGTAGAAATATTGGGATATATTTGTATTGGCAGACGTCGAGCCACAAATGGATTTTCATAACAATTATGAGGGTTAACTAATAAAATCGTGGAAAAATAATATTAGTTCCCACGAATCTCGGCGAAATTAATTGGATAATATAATAAATATAACGCTAAAAGTATAGCCTAAATAATAATAATAATAAATACTCCTCACGCCGTTTAATATAACCAAAATCTCACTAAAATATGTAACTAAAATCTCAAAAGTATAATACACTTCACGCCTTTTAATCGCAAAGCAGAGGCATTTGTTCAGTAATCTCCCACGGCTCACCAATCACATTTAACTCAACGTGATGGGGCTGAGCCACTCGCCGTTATAGGGTACATACACCTTGCAGTATGCGGGTTTCAACAGAGGATGTTATCCGTAGGAGCGTTAGGTTGCGTACATATGCTCTGAAAAAGAGTCCCATTGGTACGTGTACCGTAGCCAGACACCAACCCGCGAGCTCCCGATTGCAAGTCAAGTGTTCGATCTACTGGACCATAGGGTCTTATCTCAGAAAATTAAGCCCAAACCACAGATATGCTTGTGACAAAAATTCTATTTACCAGACAGACTAACAATATTTGTGTGACAAGATGGTGTGACATGCGTCATTTAGGTTTTGCATACTTATGTATGTATTCAATATTTAATGTAAATCTTACAACTAAGAATAAAGCCTGTTAGGATGTGGCAACAAGAATATAAAATTACATTTTTACATAATAGGTAACAGGTAAACAGTACAGATCTCTTCTACATAGTATCATCAATTCTGTAAAATAAATCATATTATTATTATAATTCATAGTATAAAGCAAAGTCGCCTTTCGCTGTCTCTCGCTATGTATGCTTCCAACTTTAAAACTGCGCAACGGATTTTGATAAAGTTTTCTTTAGATAGAATGATTCTTGAGTAAGGATTATATGTATAATGCAGCATATAATAGCAGAAAAACACTGTTAATAATGTATATTGGCAAGACAACGTAGTGAATATTTTACCCCTCAAACATTTTAATTTACATTTCAGACAATTCTTGTTATCATACAAGGAATTTCGTTTCAAATAATAAAGAATTAATTAGTATTAAAAAGTATTATTCTGTGATTTCGCTTTAAAAAGCAACAGAATAATAGCGACACCGTTTCGTATTTTTAATTAAACGTAGCCTTTTGTTTGTTAATTCCACTTATCTACTTCTGTCTAGACTTTGTGAAAAACTAATTATTATTTCTCCATTAAATATTGTCTTTATTATCCATAATTTTAGAAGCAATTTTATGTGAAACTAGAGGCCAGCTTCGGATTAGCACGATTGCGGTACTGATACCAAATGAATAAACGACACGATAAGTTAGTACAATAAAATTTTATTTTGAATTATTCTATTTAAAAATAACAGCATCAACGTTTATTGCGTAATTTTAAAGAACTAAGCTTAAGCTAAGACAGCATTTTTTATTGCATTCAGCAACAGCTAAGACAATTTGCATAAAAAACAGCGAGAAGCTTTGTTTTATACTATGTAGTGATAAATGTTGTCATTTTTGGTGCTACTTTATTATTTTATAAGTGAAATTTGTGGTGTGTCTGTTGGGAATACCTTAGTAGTTTTAGAACTTAACATGTGTTACGTGTTATGTGAGTTTGTTTGGTTTTTAAAATTAATTCATTACTTTAAATAAGTATTTGACAACCAAAACAGCTGTTTGTAGCATATTGGCCATATTAAATCAGTACTATTCCAGACTTTAGTACATACTTTACAGTAGGTACTAAATAATGTGAAAACAGAGATCCTTGTGCTACAGATGAAACATATTTTTGTTGTTTAGAGCATCGCCGTAAGGTTGCGAGCTGTCTTCTATCGGGTGCATTTCGGAGAGTGTGCTATGGAGCACAGCATAGCCTAATAACCCCATCGTGCTTTTACGATAGGAGAACGGCAAAACGTCATCCATACCAGCTGGACATATTTACGCGAACCAAACGGTTTGCATCTACTTTCATAGTGAGAACCGCCAGGATGTGGATTGGGTTGCTGATCGCTGTGTTTCATGCACAGTCTAGTCTGGAGGTCTTTAAGACACGGGTAAATAGGTACCACATCAGACAGGGTGGTGGTCAAACGCTTGTTCAATGCGTTTATAAAATAAAAAGTTTGTTACCTCAGAACCTTCGACTGGGTGAACCAATTTTTATGATTATTTTTTTTGTTTAAAAGCAGGTCCCATTGTTTTCTTTTTTCAGTTCTGACAATGGCGTCCGATAGAACACTGTATACGTCGATTATATATAGAAAAAGTCTAAAGTATCCTTAACCTTCTTATTAAATGAGGTTTGAGTCAGTGAACATTTATTAACTGCTCAAACCGCAGCGCTGTCGTCAACAAGCTTGAATAAAATTGTGAACGAGTGGAAGCGCAGGAAACCTTCTGATTCGAAATATTATTATTGAATTATCTATGAGGTAGGAACTAAAATTTTATGAATTTGTACAGGGTTCGCATTATCATTAACAAATTGACTTCGTTATAATGATTTCGAGTGTACACTGTCCGCGTATTAAATATTTAAGCAGATATCCCACTGGAATGGGCCGGTGTTTGTTTTCATAAATTATAACTTTGTTAATAATCTAGTGAGAGGTGCTTTTGCGGATAGCTCGAACTATTCATTTGGTATGATCTTGGTTCACTTGTTTGTTAAATACGTTGCGGGGATCACCTTATAGTGGTTTTGGTGAAAATTATTTTTCAGTAGTTCTCCGTGCACGTACCGCCAACGGAAGACCAGTTTATGAGGACCCATATTTTAGTTTTGCACGAAAAATATTTTCAGTAAACTTTCAGCGCAGTTGTCAACGTCACGGTTCAACGGATATTGGTTAAAGTTTACTTGTTGAATATTTACATGTTTCAGTTGACGTTTTTATTGTTATGTTGGCGATGCAAACTTTTTGTATGGATGGCATTTTTGTTATGGTATTTAAACATTCATACAATTATTTTGCGACGGCATTTCGTATGAAAATGGGCAATCGGAATCTGAGCTACATACATTCATACAAACTCAGGGCGCGATGTAACACGTGATAAACATATTTGTATAGATATATTCTAACCGTCGTATTCATAAAAAGTTTAAATGTTGACTAACTACACACATCAAAAGTGTCTAGGGATCAAACACATTTTAGAAGATTGCAATTAAGAATATATTTTACAAAAACTGAATTCATTCATAATATATTCAAAATGTGGTGGTAAGTCATTGATACAGGCATGGGGAATTAGGTAGGAGACTAATCCAGAAGATTAGATTTGATTTAAATAAATTCGATTTTTTTTAGAGCTAAAAATGTTCTTGATCCCTAGACACTTTTGATGTGTGTAGTTGACATATATCAACTTTTAGATTGGTTTATCCGTATTTGGCGTATGTACATATGACCAAGTTATAAGACCTTTACTAATGGTGCACAAACGCTGTTCTAACTTTATAAATACGAGGGTTACTGTATGATTCTATGCTTAAATAAGTATTGGCCGTAGGTACGAGTTTACGTTAAGTAAAATTATTTTAACGTAGTAAATTGTACGTAGTAAAACGTAGTAAATTGGTGATGTCCTGGCCGAAGGTGGCGTGAAAAGTACTCGAAACCGAAGGTCATGTACGAAAAGATGTATGAATGTAGATGAAGCGAAAGGGGTATGTCAGAACCGTGGAGATCTGTAGTCTCTGCCTACCCCTCTGGGAGACAGGCGTGAAGTGTATGTATGTATGTATTTTAACGTAGTTAGTTCTGTATAGTCAAAATAAGGTAGACACGATTTTTTGGAGTTCCTGGAAAATTTCTTCTTATAAAAAAATCCTATTTATAAAAAGACTATTTATTCTAGGTAAGACAAATAGAAGAATCTTTCTATAAATAAAAGGAACTGACATGAACACAATTTAAAAATAATCGGCTAAGCGACTACGATTTTTACACAAATCAAGTAGTACTTGTTTAATGATGAAATTTCTAAAAAAAAAAATATTTGTCAACAAGATATTTGGAAGTGAAAACAAGTTACTACTTGATTGTATGATCGTTCGTCTTCTGACTCGTTCTTTGATGGGATTTTTTTTTATCACTATGAACAAGCGTTGACCACCATCCTGCCTGATGTTAAGCAGCGATGTGGTCTACGATGGAGCACTCATTTTAAATGTGGTTTTTACTGTAAATTAACTACTTACCCGAAATTCATCAAACCAGTAATGTCACTTACAAAGTTTATAGCAGATTTACTACTTGGACTATTTTTATTATGTGTGTGATATATCTTTGGAATATAATATAATACCGCTATTATATTGGTAGGTAGCGTCTTTATACTACTGCCGCTGAGAGAACACAACGTATATAGAGAGCCTACGGCGACGATGTAATTGTCCCATTAAAAATATCATGTGCTTATAATAATATCATTAAGTAGTGATACGAAATACGTGAAGAAAAAGTGCAGTGCAAGTGCAGAGCTTGAATATATTGAAGCTGCAATAGAGCCATCGTCGCAGATAAATAGCATCACGAAAGCGTGACTCAATATCGACATTCAAAGACTGATAGTCCTCAGTTAGGTTAAAAGCAACAAAGGAAGCTTCCTTGAACATACTATCTTAATCTTAGTCTTTCAGGTTTCCGCATAAACACAGAGCGACTCCACTGCCGTCGCCGCCGCCGCCACCGCCTCTCCGACTAAGCAGCTACGTTGGTTCACGATAGCTACACAATTTGTCACAAGAAATTCCGACAAAAACGCCTCGCGCGTTCAAATTATTGTAGTAGCCGGGTATGTTTCCTTTTTATTTTTCTTTTAGGCTATTCTTTATTCCTCTTTTAGAGGGTGAATTATTGCCGCGTCCGATTGTCTTTTGACTTACATTTTAGGGGAGTGGTACGAGTGAGTTACTGTTTTTTTATTAAACTGAATGGTAATAAAGTTTGGGAACCGATAAACGAAGGTTTTTATTTGGAGAAAACAAACGGTTCTGGCCTAAAAAATAGCTTTTAACTTTAGCTCAAGGTTGTGCGTTCGAATTCGGATGTAACATTTTTTTGGTACTCTCCATGTGGTATTTACCGTACATCATAATTGAACGTTTATTCAGAATTGAAAAACCTAAGTTCACGAATAAATTTTACGAATCAAAGCTCACTACACTACTTCACGCTCATGTTTCTTACCCAGATCCCGTTCCCATCCAGCTTTTAACCCACATTCGTTGGAACGACGCGTGAGACTCTTCAATGGAATTGAATTTCCTTGAACCGAAGTCATCGGCAGCAACCCTGGAACTAATTCTCTTAACATCAATGCGGTAGAATGTTGACATTATGCTCTCCGTAAGTGGCTCTGAAATTTCAGTCATTCTCAAAATGCAGCATAAATGAAAAATAATCTTTAGGAACTCTGCCTCCAATTTTGAGGGCAGTGGGCGGCGGTTGCCACCGCTTGACGAGTGGAGTGCACCGCTAGTTTCCGGCCTCCTCGCCGCTGTTTTTGATAACCGGTCTACGAAACTTTACGTTTTAATAAGATCCTGCCGCCGCTGTCCCTCGGTCCGCAAAAATCGAGGCTGAATCTTAAACCCCTCTAAATAAATTGACGATGAGCTACCATTACCTAATTGACGATATTTCAAAAATCCTATTCTTTAATTTTCAATTCTAATCAGAAATATATATTTATTATGATTTTCAGTCACATATTTCTTGATAAAATTAATAAAATGTACAACAGCATTTCAGACGCGAAACACGGCTGTAAGGAAAAGTTTCTTGCTCTTTTTTTAATTTGGTTTAGGTATGTCGGACGACAATCAGTAAGTCTTTCAATAGGACTTCAATCAATAAGTTTCTCAGAAAAATAACAAACACGACCGGTTTTGTTTGCTAAATATGAAAAAGATCATTGGAAATATTTTCTATTAAAAAGAAACTAGAAGTTTAAGATATTAAATGTTTAAAACGGGTATTATAGCGTAAGTTAATATTCGCTTATTTCGCTTAACATAAGGCAGGATGGTGGTCAAACGCTTGTTCATAGTGATAAAAAAAATTAAAAAAATACATTTAATATCATGTCAGTGCGCGTTTCCTTAAAAAATGATTTTACTTCTATAAGTATATTAATTTTAAATTCTCGCATTAAAATAATAGTATTGTGTAGGGGCCATGTGACCTTTATTGAAATTCCCGGGATGATATTGTTTAAATTATATACCGAGATTTTTTTCCAAAAAAATGTAGAGCAAAAAAATGTACTTCTACAACACTGCGTATAACGTCCTGATTATTTGAGGTTCGTGTAGGTTTTTACGATACTCATCTCGTATTTACATTTCTTCTTCTTTAATGTTTAGCAACCATACATTGTATTTGATCATGAAAAGGGATCATACATTTTACAAAAATCGCAAATATAAACAAACATCAGCACTGTTGTTATCAGCAAAGTATTTTTTTGTTGGTAGGTCCTCAATGAGATAGACACAGACGTATAAGTATTGCAGCCGTACTGACGCTTTTGGCCTTATAGAAAAATCCGCTTTTCATAAGAAAATTATGAATGAAAAACTTAGCGCAGAGCGAAAAGAAAAAATACGGGTATCGTATCTTTTTTATCTATTTTCGTATGCAGTAATAAAAACAACGCCAAAAAAAAAATTATATTGATAATTACCAAAACTACTAATTTGTTCCAAAAACATACAACTGTATTTTTATTTTCGAAATATTTTACCCTTGACACACTTTTTTCTTCTGCTATTGGAAAGTTTGGCCGCATTCACGGTAGTAGTAACACATATTATTATGTTGGTAGCTTTTTGTCGATATACCACCGAAGATTGACTATACCGTAGGAGAATTGGACCCCAGGGTCATCCCGTTTTAAACTGCTAAGATTTTTTAAAGGATTCAGTTCCGCAAAACCCCGTTGACACCTCGTTGAAACTGTTAAGCGCAAAAACTTGCACGGTATACCGTACAGCTTCATTACTCGCTCTTATTCGTAAAGATATACAGTTGAATATCGTGTGGCCAGCTCCTTCAATGTTCACCACGTTGTGACGTAGACAAATTGTGCTGTTCTCCTTTTTTGTTTCGCACACGCTTGGTTAAACTTTTGCAAGTTTTCTATAAGGTTTTCAAGAAGACTTAAAGCCGATGACAACGTCAAAATCGATGATGCAAATTTTGAATACGTCAATTTTTGTGCAAAAAAAATGCAGTACGCAGGAAGGTTTTGTTTAAAAACTGCTCGTGAATAATACAAATTGTATCTACCGATCACTGGGATTGTGCAAACTCGGGTGCGGACACAAATTGGATAGTTTGTCGAACCGGAGACGTATTCTCGTAATATACGAGTACAAGATGACATTTTGTGTTTAGTTAATCTTCTTATATCATAATGAGACTTGGCACTGATACTTTGTTTACATGTCATATTTCGTCCATCGAACATTTCAAAAATCGGTTCTTCATAATTGATTCCTGAGGCCTGGAAAAAATATTGCACGTGACGAAACTATCACTTAAGTACAGGTACTATGTAGAAGCACTAAAATACACTTCACGCCTTTAATCCCAAAGAGGGGTAGGCAGAGGCACTTGCTAAAGCAAGTAGCCACGATTCACCAAGCGTATTTAACCCAACGTGACAGGGGGTGAGCCCATCGCCGTTATAGGGTTCACACACCTTGTGGTGGCGGGTTTCATCACGATGTTGTCCTTCACCGTACGAGCGTTGCGTTGCGTACATAGGCTCTGAAAAAGAGTCCCATTGGTACTCTTTTATTAGTTATTATATGGTAGATAACAGGCCTGAAGCGATTTGGCATGAACCATAGAGAATGGAGTGAAAACTGGGCCATGTTTGTTATACAGCCATTTTGATTTAAATCATGTCGTACAGATTGTATTTGGGTTCCGGTGTTTTAAGTACCTGCGTTAGATAAGTGTAGGTTTAGTATCAACCCCGTACCTTGAGGCCTCAAAATAATATTGTTTGCACTGTGTGACAGTAACGGTGTTATATCACTCATATA
>SJJU01013631.1:0-10144 GCA_012932125.1 Conopomorpha cramerella
AATGTTAATAATACACAATTCACTTCTTATTTGCCTCGTGAAGTGTTTTGACCCAATGTATATTCATTGGTGTGTCAAACTTCGCCGCAAATATTCGCAAGAGGGCGTTGCCGGATGACTGCAGTCTATCTCCTGTATGCTACTCGTTTCCTCAGAACGGCAAAAAAGTCATCAACGTGGACCTCCGCGAACATCTGCGACGAACTACAGAAACGGGGTTTTTTAATTAGGATCCTCGTTGCGTCGTTATATATTGCAGCGTGTTTTATATAACGCCACGTGCACGACACAAGACATTCTATATGGAATACATAGTCTGTTCATTTCATCGAGAGAACTAATTAACCTCCGACACAAAAAGAGGGGTGTTATGTTAAATTTGACGTGTCAATCAATCTCTGTATCTGCCTGTGGCGTCATATCTTTCGAACTAATAGAGCCATTAGGTACTAAATGTTTTTTTAATCATTAAGAACAAGCGTTTGATCACCATCCTGCTGATGTTAAGTAGCGATGTGGTCTACGATGGAGCACACTTGTTCATTAGGTACCTATTTATCCGCGATCCGCGACTTGAAGACCTTCAGACTATACTGAGCAGGAAACACAGACTCCGGCAAGTCATTCCACATCCTAGCGGTTCGTACTATGGATGTAGACGCAAACCGTTTGGTTCGCGTAAATGGTAAATCCACTTGGTATGGATGTTTTGCCGTTCTCCTGGTCTGGTTGTCCTATTGTAAAAACGCGATGGGGGTATTAGGTTATAGTTGAAAATAGAGATGAAAAATGTAACTTTAGTAAATATGTCCAAGTGGGGTATCAAATGAACACGTCTGTTTAAAATCTGTCTATTAAATGACGATTGGACAATTTGTTCTAAAGTTATTGGGTTTGTAAGTAGGGATAAAAAGTCGAGTTTATGCAAATATATTCAAGCATATCAATTGAGTATTGAGACAATAAATGCAATAAATTATTGAGTATTGAAAGGGCACGAGGGGTACATTTAAAAGGGTTTTATAAAAAATAAAATAAATAAATATACGCCTTTTAACCCCAAAGCGTAAACAAACATGCAGCGATTTCTTTAATGCAGTGCATGTGCAAACCTATGTAGTAGCTAGCTAGTTTGGCTAATTGGTGCCTTTTCTGTACCATGATTACTACATTTGCATTTGCTTTAGCAAGTGCCTCTGCCTACCCCGCTTTGGAATTAAAAGGCGTGAAATGTGTGATTACTAATAGTAGAGTAACATGGAATTTTTTTTAACCGTAGTTACATACATACATATACTTCACGCCTGTCTCCCAGAGTGGTAGAGGCAGAGACTACAGATCTCCATTTATCACGGTCCTGACATACCCATTTCGCTTTATCTAAGTTCATTACAATAGTAGAAAACTGCCAACATAACCTGAGCTCTGGGCCGAGAGATGGGGATGAGAATTCAAGTTATCTCTTAAATCAGTAATACTTATTAAGATTACCAGTGCAGCTTGGTCTTAGGGGTATCGTTTTAGTGGTGTGGTTAACAATGGTATAAGTCAATAATCAACAGCATTTCTCGCCCACGGTCCCCCTGACGACACCCCTGGTGGTACCGTGGGTCTTATTATGTAAATGGTACCACAGAAATAATAGTGAATTATTCCCATTATCTACCCTGGAAAATGTACCCCAGGGTAGATATTCGGAAAATGCGCGCATAGCAAAAAATAGGTAGGTACTATCAGTTTTATGTATGAGCTTAACGCTTTTATCTGAGCACGTGTGTATGAAGGAAAAGGCAATTTTTGACGTGTTTATTCAACAGTCTGCTGCATCAAATTATTATGTTGATTATTATAAGGGTTACGTTAGGTTACCAACTTTTTGTGCCGAGATTAAATATCATTTCAGTACAAATTTAAAATTAAACACACACCCACTAACTAATACTTAAATCAAGTAAATACCATTAACATATCTCGAATTGCGTCAATGAACCTTTCTTTATGATTAACCAGGCTTAGGACCGTCTGCCATTATAGGCTACATATTTATAATTATATAGATAAGATAATTTCTGTATCTATGGGTAAACGTCACTACGACGAGGTATTTAATTATCTAAGTACATGAGATGAAATTATCTCAATAATCATTAATAGGTAGTTTTCTTAGACGTTATTCTGACAGACTTTCGGACGGGGAACTGTCATTACTGTCATACTTTCCAAACAAAGTTTGACAGTAATGACAGTACTCCGCCCAAAAATCTGTCAGAAAAACCTCAAAGAAAATTCCCCATTGTCAGGAATAAGGAGTTTTCTAAAAAAATCAATCAGTCAGAGATCTACTATCTCTTACTAACTACTTAGTAAACAAAAGAGATGAAACTCTCAGACCAAGAACAACTTGCAATCCGAAACTGACGTTTAGAGTAAAACGAGACAACGATATGATAAACGTGCAGGAGTGAAAGAGCTAGAGATATTTATCTTCTATCCTTTACGGCGTAGCAGTGTATTATTGTATGTACTTCTGAATCGAAACTGTCACTTTTACTACCTCACAGATTGGATTCAGAAGTACATCCAACTTCCATACATATTGCTTAGAAAGAGAACGACTGAGGGTGGTACGGGGTTTGCAAGTCTAGTTGTGTAGGATGTAACTACTTTATTCTATGATCGATAAGTACATACCGTTCACAGTTATTTTACCTCTGGCTGTTATAGTCGAAAGTCGCGGCTGGTATACATATTGACTTCTGTCAAAGTTAAAATAACTGTGACGATTTGTACCTACCTAATTATTACTAAAGGAACCTGCGGTGGCCATTAATGCAGGCGGTGCGTGTCGGGCAACCCCAAAAACACACAATTGTCACCCTCGCACTGCGTCCGCGGACACAGGGGTCTGGTCTAAGCTAGCCCCTCTCCCTTTTGTTATCTGCGGTGCAGGACGGCAGCGTGGAACCCAGTTGTGTGCACACAATATAGGCAAAAAGACATTGCCTACCTTAGTATTTTGGTTACTGGACCTAATAATAGAGTTATTGCTAGATCCTTTTTTATTGTACACACGACATAGGCTAACAGAGGCCCTGTGTTTTGTGGGTGAGTAGATATGTAGGTACTTGTGTTTCGTAAAGACAAGTTACTATACATAGGTGCCAATCCTTGGGGATTACTGCCTACCTTGTCGTAAAAGCCGGTGCACGCCACTGGTGGGACCACACCTCGCTACCACCTTTCCACAGGAGTTGTTTTACAGATAGGTCTTCCCGGCCCCTGCACGGTTGACCCACAAGTCCTCGCTCCCCTTTAGTCGCTTCGTCCTATACGCGAATCGAAACCGTAAGCAAAATCACCAAAAACAGTTTTTTTAGTTTACAAGAAAAATCTGTGCTGTTCTCGACTTTCCAAATTAAAACCTAACCAACCTACCATTCCAAAAAAAAACATGATGTGGCTATGATCTGTGCAAAACTAGATGTAGGTAATTAGTCAATTAGTTTCTCGTGTGTTGGGTATACGAGAAACTAATACACACAACATATTATATCAGTATCAGTAACTTATGTATGCCTACATCTCTCATATTTCCTCGTATTAGCAGAATAAAATTTTTCTACAACAGTATTAAGTAGTTGGCATATTCTTCGAAACAGCTTTAAAGATTTTGATGAAAAGAAACGTGTATTGGATAATGCTTCGTGTATTTTAAAAAATAAAATATTTTTTTTATTTCAGGCAACACAGGCACATAGAGTGTAAATTAGCCTTTATATAATTCTTATTATTAGCAATTATCTTATAAAATTTATTAAAACAGTATTTAATTATTTACTTAGGGACTAAGGTACAAGATTCTTAATTCATGATAAGAATTGCAACTCAAACATTATAAAACCTCTATATTAAAATATTAAACCTCTATTGAACCATTTTAAACCTCTGATATCCTCCTTCGGCACATTTTATGGCTAATTCATGGCGTAATACACACGAGAAACTAATACACACAACATATATCAAGGTATCCCGTCTAAGCCGCTACCCCGGCATGCCCATTTCTCCCCTACATCAAGATGAACAAGGTACTAAACTGCACAGCAAAATAATCTAACGTTTCTGGACACTACTAGGTAAATCCACTTAAAAAAATGTTAATGTGGCAATGAACAAGAAAAATTCGACGTCGACTCCCTAGGGTCTATCTGCAAAAACAGTACACTAAACGCCTGTCTCCCAGAGGTGTAGGCAGAGATTACAGATATCCACATATCACGGTCCTGACACTACCCCTTTCATTTCATCTACATTCATACATGATCTCCGGTTTTGATTACTTTTCACGCCACCTTCCGAGACAATAAATCAAAGACGTCCAAGACATCACCAATCTGGTTGATGTATGACCTGGGCGACGTCTACTCACCGGCCCCTTGCATCATCCATGTAAATCTCTTTCGTGTATCGAATTTCGTCCATCCTCTTCGGCTTAAAATGGGCCTACGAACTCGGCACGTATAAATATTGTGTAATTTCAAAATTTGTAAAAGACTTAATCGTTTCTGTTTAATTAAATATATAATAAATTTTCCGTGGATGCAAACATTTTTTTTTCAAAATATTTTTATAAGGTATACGATTTTCAGTGATAAAGATAGAAGCTACCTACATCTCAAATAGGGAGAGGACTACTAACTTTTGTCATGTTATTTGATACCTCTATTAGGCATTGCAGCTTTACATGATAAAGTTCTATTGCAGCCTTACATGATAAAGCTCATCTAAATCTGCAATCTTATTTAGGTCTAGTATAGTATCTATAATCTGTACAGTAATCACTTCGCATCAAGTACGGAGGCACTATTTGCTTCTTTTATAGAATCCTCGTTTTAAATCTGAAATATTTATTTTTATAAAAAAATCTACCTGAATTACGTAAAATAAACTCTTAAAAAAACTATAATTGAAATGCGAACCCTTATCAATACTAATATTAAGAGCCCAAACTCGATGGGATTGTTGTGTGAACATTTCAGCTAAATCAGTAAGCGGGAAGAGGATCAAATTTAACTTAAAAGATTGACTTCAGACCAACATCGAGACAAGTGAAAGTAAATAAAAGCTTTTAATAAAAGAGTGCTAAAGCTCATGTAAAGCTACAATCTTATTTAGATCTAAGTACTTAGTATCTGTAGTCTGTTCAGTGATCACTTGGCATCATGTAGGTAGGATGATAGATTTTTTTAAGGAAACCCGCACTGACATGATATTAAATGTTTAAAACGGGCATTATAGCGCGAAGATTAACCAAAGATAAGCATTCAGCTTACCTTCGTTAACACAGAATGCAAACATTTTAAAGTTGCTAGTATTTTGTTAAATATTAGGGTTAGAAAAATATATACAAAAATGGAGGAAAACAATCTAGATTACACGAACCTCCCACAATATAAGAATATTTCCAAGGCAAAGGTTTACCAAGCCTACCTTACCTATTGTCTCTTTCTATAGTCTGCCAAGAATCTGTTCTAGCATGGTTCTACCCATGTTCTACCACTTTAGTGTGGTAAACTCAATATAAAGTTCACGTTTCACTTGTCACAATAGGTATGCCATCTCGACCTTATTGATCTTTACGGAGGCAGGAAGTGTCATTAAAACTGATATACCACTTTACTTTACTCGATTCATGGGTAGCCCAATCGATCGAATGAAGCTTTCGATCGACGTCGACTAATCCACAATCGATCGATTCCGTTAATGGATTCATGTGGTTAGTAACACACTAAGTCCACTAAAACTATAGTTACAGGTTGTGTGCAAGATAATAGGTACTAAAGTAGTGACTCAGACTGTTCCGGGGGACCCGGCTACGAGTGGTCATCGTGGGGTTTTAGAGGGTCCCACATAACCTCGCCGTTGTCACGGCTAGCGGCGGGGTATCCATAACGGATATCCCCGGTAGGGCTAAAAAAGGTAGAGTTTTGACACTTACCTACTTATAAAGATAGGCATAAACTATTTTTAACACTCTAAGCTTTTATTTACATTCACCTGTCCCGATGTCGGTCTGTAATCAATCTTGCAAGCTAAGTTTAATCCTCTTCCCGCTTACTGCTTTAGATGAAACTTTCACGCAACAATCCCATCAGGTTTGGACTAGTAGAGTAGCAGTGATTAGTTTTGATGCATGCTTAGTATTTCAATATAAGGTTTTTTTACTTTTAGGCAATTCAGGTAGGTTTTGTATAAAAATAAAAGTTTCAGATTTAAGACGCAAATGCTTTAAAAGAAGCAAATTGTGCATAAATAACAAACATTAGAACGGTACGTGATAACTTCCCTGTCTCATTTACTAAATAGATACTTTTAATTTCATAATTTTACTCTGTTTCGAGATCATTTCATTCAGATCTGCACGGGACCTTTGTAGCGAAATAAATAATAATGTGCAAACAAACTCGTGACCGTACCTGTGTAGAGGTAGATTTTGGCTTTGATATAAATACTTACCAGCAACGTTGTTTACTTATCATTATGTACTGAGTTTTGAAAAAAGATGTTGTTCTTACTAGCTCAATTAACAGCCTTTGTTTTATCTGTCACAATACTTTACCGAGAGTGGCAGAAAATATCTCAATACTGGAAGTACAGAAAAGTACCCTACTTGAAGCCTCTGCCAATAGTGGGTAACTACGCTCCTTTTTTGCTACAGAGGCGGACTCAATTTGAAAACATACATTCAATATGCAAAAAGTTTTCCGATGCGCCTTTCATTGGAACTTTCTTCGGAACGAATCCAGTCCTTGTAGTTCAAGACCCACAACTAGTGAAGTTTGTGATGGCGCAGGAATTCAGTTCATTCGTCGACAGAGAAATAGAAGCGCATTTTTCCCGAGAAGTATTATATAGGAGTGTGGCATTTGCCTCCGGAGGTGAGTGGAAGATCTTACGTCAAAACCTGACACCAGTTTTCTCGTCGGGAAAAATGAAGGACATATTCCACTTGGTTGAGAAGTGCTCTAAAGTGTTTGAAAAGATTCTGGATAACGAAGTCTTGAATGATGACGTAGTCGATGTACGCGTCATGTCCATGAGATTCACCATGGATACATTGTGTTCTTGCGTGTTCGGCGTCGATTCCGAGGTCATGACCTGCAAGGAAGTGCAGTCAAACCCCTTCAGACTAATCGCCGATAAATTAGTAGAACCATCAATATTAAGAGCTTTTAGAGACGCCGTTAGAATGTGTTGGCCAGCACTTTTTTATGGTTTAGGACAGAAAGCAATACCAGACGCCGTGACAAAGTTCTTCTACCAGCTCCTGAATGGTATCATAAAAGAAAGAGAAGGACGGCCGACAACTCGGCAGGACTTTATTGACACTATGTTGCAATGGAAGATGAACAACTATCTCGCAGGAGATAGCTTGAAGAGCAGTGACACGGGCCACACAGAAAAGGTAAATATTACTGTCGACGACGACCTGATAATTGCACAATGCGTAATATTCTTCTTTGCTGGCTTCGAAACTTCTGCATCGACGATTGCTTACACTCTTCTGGAGTTAGCTAAGAACACAGAATGTTTGAGAAAAGTTCATGTTGAAATTGATGAGTATTTGAAATCACGGAGGAGCATCGACTACGACATTATAACTGAGATGCCATACCTAAATCAGTGTGTAGAAGAAGCATTGCGCATGTATCCAGTGGTTGGGGTCCTGGCACGGCAATGTACACAAAGAGTTCAGCTGCCAGCAGGGCCGGTGCTATCACCCGGTGATAGAGTTCACATTCCCGTGTACACGCTGCACAGAGACGCACGGCATTTCCCGGAGCCAGCCAAGTTCATACCAGAGAGGTTTTCACCAGAGAAGAGACACAACATCAAACCCTTCACATACATGCCATTTGGGGAAGGTCCTAGGATATGTCTGGGTAAGTTGGATTGTTGTTCGTCCATTAACTATTTTCTTGTCGGTATACCTAGGTGATTTATTGTTGTACACGACATCAAACATACACAAAACTATTTGTGGTAAGAGTTTTTACGTGTTCGGGGATAAAACTCCGCGTTTATCCCCGATTATCGAAACCGTAAGTGATTACGGTTTCGATTATTCTTATACCTGGATAATAAAATGATTCGTCCCAATACTTCATTCACTTGTATCTATCTAGTGCTTTAAAATACTTATGAATTATATTAAACTATTTTTACTCTACAAAATATCTAAATATCATGTCATAGTGAACGTCTCTGAGTACCACCTTCCATACAAAAGTCATCAGTTTCTCTTATAAACGCACTATGACGTCACTAGTCGTTCCGAAGGTGGACCGCTGTATCTCTGGTTTCCTTGTCCTGTGACCATCCTTATAACATAAACAATATTAATAAAATCCGGACTATGCACCAGGAAGACGTTATAGAACAACAGTAGTTTGTTCGTCCTTTTCCTTCTCTAGTAAAAGTGGAAGAGAGAGGACTGTTCTATAGAATAAATCGGATTTACCCTAAAATCATTATTAACCGAGAGAAGAACCACTTCTCTAGATGCTTATAGTCGATGGCTACTGACAAAAAAAATACTTAAACAATTTTTCAGGGCTGATGAGCCGTTTTCTTACAGTTCCGAATTCACACATTTTTTGTAATCAATCTTACAGACTCTCGGGTACCTACAAAATTAATACAATATTAATCAATCTAAAACAAAGAAATTTTTGAAATACCTATACATGTGATTGGCAGTGAAATGACTTCAAATATAGCCTAATATAAAATACATGTAACAGTCCTGAAAAAAAATGGTTATGTTTACAGTTATTATTTATTGATTTTCCAGAAGAAGTTAGAACTCATTGAAGAATTAACCCCATTACTTCTGGTCTAAGGGCTGTATAAGATCAAAACAAATTTTATTCTAATTAGAAATTATGGACGGTACTCACCAACGAAAACATCATACACAAAACTATTATCGGCTATATTTAAAAAGCCGATTTCAATATTTTCAATATTTCCAACTTTTGTGGTTGTCGGAACTGAGACCAAACGGGAACCACCAGCTTCCAAACAAAACTTACACTTATCTAGATCGTTCCAATCAATCAGAAGTTTTGAGGTAACAAGCAAGAAGCTCCTTCTTTTTTCAAGTCGGTTAAGTCAAGTAAAAGTCAAGTGTCAGGGCTTATTAATCGTGAAAAATGGTAAACCTACTTAGAAGTTTTCTCCAACATGTCTCCATTCAGGCATGCGGTTCGGCAAGATACAAGTCCTGGGCGGTCTGGTGACGCTGCTGAAGAATTATGACGTGTCGCCAGCTGGATCGACAAACCCGCGGTTCAATCCACGTTCGATTGTCACAAATCCACTGGATGGAATACCCCTCAAGTTGACGCCGAGAGCTGGTCGGAAATGCTATAAGTAAGAAGGACAATAAAGGTACCTAAATAATCATGTGGATTTACCTACCTCATTTTGGCATACAATTCGAAGTTTAGAATACACAGGGTGAACTCCCTCAGACCAAAAACAAATAGACTTGCAATGGGGATTTTTTTAACGTTTTTCTGACAGATTCTCGGACTACTTTCCAAACAAAGTTTGACAGTAATGACAGTTCTAATCACTGAAAATTTGTCAGAAAAACGTCAAAAAAATTCTCCATTCAAAACTGACTTTTAGAATAAAACGAGACAACAATGACAGCCGTGTGTTTGGTGACGGCGAGAGAATACATGTGTCAGACCTCAGGCGAACTTTTCCCGTCTTGGGGGTCCTAAGAGGCGACAGAGGGAACTCTCCAGAGGACGGGCAGCTTCACTCTCTGTGAGTTAAAACACAACACCACTGCGATCAACCCGCCAATATATGGCATTTCCCTCCAAATGATAATGGAAATTATTGGGGGAGGCTCTCATCCAGCATTGGACGTCAGGTTGCATGATGATGATGATGATAGTAAGGGCAATTGTCTCTCCTCAATGTCAAAAGTTTTCAAAGTGAAAAATGATCAATAGTTCTTAATGTCAAAAACAGCGAAAGAAAACATTATGAGGAAACACAATTATGTCCTCTAAAGTCGATGGGGTTACAATCTATCACATTGGCTTGTTCACAGTGAGATGAAAGT
>SJJU01013632.1:0-10992 GCA_012932125.1 Conopomorpha cramerella
TTTAATACAATATTAGAACTTTTTTTTAATGGAAGTATGCATTGCACATGCATATGCATATTGCATATTGCATATGTTTTTCTTGTTATTAAAATGGATGACATGGTTCCTAAAACATAACTTCTTATGTCTTATAGTTTCATACTTTCCCATACTGACCGATTTGAATGGGCCACCCTGTATAACTTATAGGCCATTTTCTCAGCCTACTGTACAATTAATAGGGCTTATTTTCTTTATTTCTGTGTTTCAACATGGCATTGAACACCGCTCACGCGAGCACTCAGCGCTGTCAACCGTATTACCAAAACAATTAACATTTTTTTGTACGCCCATACAATTGTTTATTTTAGTTAAGTGACTGTAATTAATTAAGTGTTGGAGAAGTCTATGTTTTGTTATTTCAGTATTTGCTATGTTTTAAGTAGATTATTTTGTGTGTCCAACAGCACAGCTATACGCATTAGAGAGACCTGTTATTTGATGTTTGTTTTGTGTGTGTAAATATATTATATCTATATAAAAAACGAGCTGTGCCACGCAGTGTTACTCGCATCCTCCCGTTCCCGTTGGAATTTCCGAATAAAAAGTAGCCTATGTTCATTTGGAAAAACGTAGCTTTCTTTTAGTGTAAGTATCATCAAAATGCGTTCAGTAGTTTCGGAGCCTATTCAATACAAACAAACAAACAAATCTTTCCTCTTTATAAATTAGTATAGAAAAACAAGTGGACCCGACAGACGTTGTTTCTTAACCACCTATGCTATTTAATTTCCCGCGTAATTTTCCTAATATTTTGTTTCATAAGCACCTTCTGACATAAACAAAACAAGAATTAGGGAAATTCGTTTTTTTATATGAGCATATTTACATGGTTGGGCAGCATTTGGGAAGTTACACACTTCACGCCTTTTAATCCCAAAGCGGGGTAGGCAGAGCAAGTGCCTCTGCCTACCCGCTACCACTGCTACCTCTTAATAAGCAAATGCCCACGGTTAACCAAGCTTATTTAACGCAACGTGACAGGGGGTGAGCCCATCGCCGTTAGATGCGCGTTTCATCACGATGTTGTCCTTCACCGTACGAGCGTTGCGTTGCATACATATGCTCTGAAAAAGAGTCCCATTGGTACACGTCCAGTAGCCGGACTCGTACCCGCGACCTTCCGGTTACAAGTCAAGTATCCGACCAACTGGACTACAGACGCTCCTTTTGGGAAGTTACGTCGGGTCTTAACGTCAGCGATCCCACAGAATTCAACACGAAGCTTAATGAGATCGATAAACGTACGTACGTTTTTAAAAGCATTACATGATACAGTTAAAATAATAAATAAAAAAATAAATACACTTCACGCCTTTAATCCCAAAGAGGGGTAGGCAGAGGCACTTGCTAAAGCAAGTACCCACGGTTCACCAAGCGTATTCAACCCAACGTGACAGGGGGTGAGCCCATCGCCGTTATAGGGTTCACACACCTTGTGGTGTGCGGGTTTCATCACGATGTGTCCTTCACCGTACGAGCGTTGCGTTGCGTACATAGGCTCTGAAAAAGAGTCCCATTGGTACACGTCCAGTAGCCGGACTCGAACCCGGGACCTACCGGTTACAAGTCAAGTGTCCGACCAACTGGACCACAGACGCTCACAACGTACTATGATACAGTTACTTCTAAGGAAACTACAAAACCCTAACACAAAGCTATGTGTATAGTGTAAAGTAATGTACCTTTTGTTTCATGATTATGCTTAATTAAACACGCGGGTGATTCAATAATATAGCTGTGCGCTGGTAATATGATATTGTTAATTAATTACATATATACATAATGGAAGGGTTTGTCAATATAATTGACTGTACGTGAAGGACTTGGACGTGAGAAGACTGTAATGGCTAATGTGACCTTGCATACAGTCGGGAGAGAAAATATCAGTTTTGATGACACTTCCTGTATAACTAAAATATTTTTAACGGCGATGAGCTCACGTCCTGTCACGTTGGGTTAAATACGCTTGGTGAACCGTGGGCATTTGCTTTAGCAAGTAGTATATACATGTACTAGTGGACTCGACAGACGTTGTCCTGTCTTAACTATTAATATGAATATAAAATTAGGATAACCTCCAGGGTGGCCTGAGCCCAGCAGTGGATGTCACAAAATATAAACTATCCTATCTCTCAAATTGGACGAAATTACATATAAATGCCAATTTTTGTGAATATCGGTAGCCTTGGTGAAGAGTTCATTGGGAACAAACATCATGACACTGGATTTGTTACCCATACATACATACAGCCACTTCACGCCTGTCTCCCAGAGGGGTAGGCAGAGACTACAGATCTCCATTTGTCACGATCCTGACATACCCCTTTCGCTTCATCTATATTCATACACCTTTTCATACATGACCGCCGGTTTCGAGTACTTTTCACGGCACCTTCGGATGGATTGGATTTTTATATATTAAGATATATAAACACTACTTTAGAATAGAAAGAAGCAGAAGATACAGGCAGACCAGATGACCATGTGGTGTCGGCGAATAGAAAACATGTGTCACCACCCCAACCCGTAACGTTTCCCGTAGTGGGGGTCGTAAGAGGCGAACGAAGGAACTCTCCCAAGGACGGGCAGCAGCGCTCTTTATTATTGGCATTTCCCTCCCAGATGACGGACATCATTGGGGTAGGACCCTCGTTCAACAGTGGACATTATGTGGCCGATGATTACTATTATTATGAGACCAGATAAATCAAAAGAAATAAAAAATAATATAGGCGCGAGCAGCATCGGTGTAATTCGATTTTTTTGTCTTCAAAATTATACTTGACCTCCCATGTTATGGAGTTAACTGGAAGATAATACTATTAGCATTAAGTTCGCGTATTGAACTTTGTTACAACGAATTATTAAGTAAATAAAACTTATGTGCTTACTTAGGATACATCCTAATACATCCTAAGTACTTAGGATACATCCTAATTCATCCTAAGTACTTAGGATACATCCTAATACGTCTTGGTAAGTGGTACTTAAGATACATATACCCCTCACCTCTACTTAGAGGCGTCGTTCGTCGATGTGCTGTTCACAAGTCTATTAACATGCATGACGGTGCGATTGCAAGGTGTGAAGGGTGCCCTCCCGTTCTTGTCTTCGAGCGACAAAGCGTAGGTTGTACCAATGTCTAGATTTGTACTTTGCCTGTGTAGGAGGAAAATTAGCTATGCCAGGTGCATTTCATTTGACGAATTGCATACGGGTGAAAGACCTCCGGGAAAGCTACTACTAGGAAATTTGTTATTTTAGATCGTCAATGGCACGGGAGATTGCCCTTTGTAACATACAATCTATACACTTCACGCCTTTTAATCCCAAAGCGGGGTAGGCAGAGGCACTTGCTTAATAAGCAAATGCCCACGGTTCACCAAGCGTATTGAACCCAACGTGACAGGGGGTGAGCCCATCGCCGTTATAGGGTTCACACACCTTGTGGTGTGCGGGTTTTCATCACGATGTTGTCCTTCACCGTACAAGCGTTGCGTTGCGTACATAGGCTCTGAAAAAGAGTCCCATTGCTACACGCCCAGTAGCCGGACTCGAACCCGCGACCTCCCGGTTACAAGTCAAGTATCCGACCAACTGGACCACAGACGCTGCAATCATGGGGTATTAAAGCTTTATGTCTCACTGCTGCAGAATTGGGTGGATATTGTTGTAGAAACGGTGTGTAGGACACCCTCAGGGTAGATGGACTCGGCTGGGGTGACCCTTGGACGTAGTGGCTCAGGCTGTTTCGGGGGCCCCGGCAATAACGCGGGAGCGGTCACCGTGGGGTTTTAGTGGGTGCGAGTCCCACATAACCCCGCCGCTGTCCCCCGTTAGCGGTGGGGTATCTATAATGGATTTCCCCTCGATAAAATAAGGCTAGATGGACTGATGATAAGCGCAAGATGGCTGGCAGAAGCTGGATGCGAGAAGTCAAATCATGTGGCGAGCGCGAGAAGTCAAAACAAGAAAACAAATCACAGTGGCGTGCAATTGGAGAGGCCTATGTCCAGCAGTGGACAAGCATGGGCTGAGGACGATGATGATGATGTATTTAAAATTATTTGTACATGTATATCAGTATAACTAGATACAGAAATTGACCGACAAAACCAGGAGAAGAGAGGGCGTGAATGAGAAAAATAAAACCGATAATTTGACCGAATTCCTGGTTTTTCCTTGTAGACCAGATTCGACGGTCATTCGACGTAACTTTGTTCCAACTTATGAGTGTTACAAATGTTAAGACATCGGTGATTACGTTGCTGGTTTAAGGTCAGATAAATAAAGTAAATTGTAGTTTGAGGTCAGATGACTGTGAGCAAAATATTAGGGAAGTGATTTATTTTTAATTTGATATGTCAAAATTCGAAACGAACCAGGCTAAGAATAAAAGTTAAACTTAACAGAAAGGATGACGATGTCCTGTCCTGCACATAAAAATTTCGTGATTCGTACTAGTAAGTGCTTCACCACTACCAGCTGTAAACTTGCACTCTATAACGCGTTTGTCAGATCTTCTCTGGAATACGGCAGTGTTGTCTGGTCTCCACACTACGATGTTCACGTGAAAAGAGTCGAAAGAGTGCAAAAACGGCTCCTTTGGCATCTCTCGTTCCAGTGCAATAAAGCCAAGGTTCTTCGATCCTATAGCGATAGGCTAAAATATTTTAGACTGAACAGCCTAAAGGATCGCCGCAATATTGCCGACATGATGTTTCTGTTTAGAACATTGAACTCTGTACACGACTGCCCTGCGATATTGAAGAAAATCAGTCTCAATGTTCCTTATAATATACCACGTATGAACAAATATAAACTCCTCTGTCCTAGTAACGCCAATACAAATTTAAATTATTTTTCTCCGCTCAATAGACTCACAAAAACTTACAACTCTCTGTCCCTGTCAAGTAAGCTGGACGTTTTTCATGACACCTTGCCTAGATTTAAACAAAAGATACTCCTCCACTTTTCGCACTAAATATTTAAGATTTTTGCTTTCTGGTAGACCTTTGTTAGTTTTGAACATTGTTAACGACAATGTTCAATAATTCTAAGGATTGCCATACTATATATATAATAGCATGTTGTTTTGATTGTTTATTTGATGTTTGTTTGTGCCTATTACTGTTTTGCATTTACTAGTTCTAGCAGTATTAATTGTGATGAAACTTTGAAACTGTGAAATTTGATTATTACCTCTAGATAATGTAACGCTATTTACCATGCTGTGACGACCTATAATTAAGGCAGCACCTACACTTTTTTTGTCGCCTATTTTATACATGTATTGTGTATGTCCTTGTTGGTTGTCCTTTTAAAATAAAATAATAAAAATAAAAAATGGTTAGAAAATTTCTTTAATAATAACTTGAAAAAAAAATACACTTCACGCCTTTTAATCCCAAAGCGGGGTAGGCAGAGGCACTTGATTAAGCAAATGCGCGTATTTAACCTAACTTGAAAAGTAACAAGATAACTTTCAATTACCTCGTGTTAAATATTAACATTTGCGCGGTCTAAATGTGTAAAACATCTGAACGTAGCAATTTACGAACTTTGGTCTCTATTACCAGTAATTGAAGTACTTTTTAATTTTCACCCGTGGAAGCTAGTAAACGATTTCATAGCCGGTGGTTTCAAGGGCTTTATAGGCGCCATTTTGTGTTAAATTATGCAAAATAACTGCGGTTGAGGTGATTTCACTTCATGGCCACGGACAGCTCTCAGCGCAAACGACTTTTTATCAATTCACTTCAAAGCCTGGCCGTTTGCATAATTCAGCTATGACATTTTTTTTTATTACATTTAAGAAAATATTTTTAAAAGTGGCCAGTTACTTCCGTGTTCTTGTGGCATTTAAAAAAAATATTCTGCATCAGTGTTACGCCTATTGCTTACTAGGCTGATGTTCATCCAGATCTGGGTGTCCGGACACCGACCGTACCATCTTTGCTCAGCATGCTACGGCGTTCCAGAAGAATTTTTAAATCCTTCATAACTTTGTTACGGATGCAGCAATATGTCCGTTTTTTTTTACTGGCCAAAAGTGGTTACCATAAGCGGCTTTCATACAACAAGCTATCGCTAAATGATAAACTTGATTTTCCACCAATGACAGCGAGTCAAACTCTTGCTAACAAAGTCGATAAAGTGGGAATATATTTCATAACTTTTTACCATACAAGTGAGAGAGTGAGATTTGGCCATTTTTTTTTGTCTTTGGTGGCCCACTATATCTACTGTAATACATGCCATTTTAAGTGACCAATTAATTATAATAATATTTATTATAAAATAAGATTGTTCAGTGTTTAATGTGTGGATATTATTAACTGTGAATATTTCTCATGCACTGCAAGTTTAAATATTTATTTTTGGACATCGAAACTGGGAAGTAGGAATGGTAGGTATAACAGGTAGGTAAAACGGGTATTATAGCGCGAAGATTAATCAAAGATACTATTGCCAGTCAGCTCGCGACCACAACACATGTAACTGTGTCGAAACGTCGGGCAAACAACGAAGGTAAGCTGAATGCTTATCTTTGGTTAATCTTCGCGCTATAATACCCGTTTTACACATTAAATATCATGTGAGTGCGCGTTTCTTTAAAAATGATTAAACAATAAATAAGTAAATAAATAAATATTTTACAACAACACAAACATTGCCTTCATCCCATGTTAAGTAGCTAAAGCGCTTGTGTTCTGGAAATGAGACAACGAGATATATTAACTTATTTAAACACTAGTGGACGCCTTGCGATTTCATTCGCGTAGTTTCAGTATGTCATACAAACTATAGCACCCACTATACTGCACTAAGTCCCACAGGAACGGGATAAAAAGCACCCTATGTTATTCTCAACAATCTTACTAATATTATAAATGGGAATGTGAGTTTGTTTGTTTGTTTGTTCCGCTTTCACGCCGTAACTACTGAACAGATTGCTTTGATTGAAATTTTGCAGACGTATAGTTAGAAGCCCGATTTAAATAATAGGGTACTTTTGTTCCGGAAAAAAATTATATTCCCGAGGGAAAACAGAAATATTACTTTTTACCGCAAAATAACCAAAGTTCACGCGGGCGAAGCCGCGGGCGGAAAGCTAGTAATACTATAAGAACACATGGTACGGGGCACCTGGTTCTCTGTATTTGAGACACAATATGATTTACTTACCGACTTTCCTCTCGGAAAAAACACATTTATTGTACCCACTACGTCACAAACGACTAACCACCTAAAATATAGGGTATTTTGTACGTATGTACACATGCAATCTATATTATAAACCGTAAAAACGACTACAACACACGTTTTGTATCCCAGCCAGTCATAAATGGGAAAAAATATTATTCACGCCTTTTAATCCCTAAGCTGGATAGACAGGGGCACTTGCTAAGCTAGTGCCCACGGTTCACCAAGCGTATTTAACCCAACTTGACAGGGGGTGAGCCCATCGCCGTTATAGGGTTCACACACCTTGTGGTGTGCGGGTTTCATCACGATGTTATCCTTGAAGGAAATAAAAAAACTATACGATATATATATCATCATCATCATCATCAGCCCATACTTGTCCACTGCTGGACATAGGCCTCTCCAATTGCACGCCACTGTGGTCTGTTTTCGGCTTAGGTCATACGATATATTTTTTTATTATTATACTAATTGTACCGCATTGAACCTGGTTTCACTCACTTTTCTTTTCGAAATTGTAGGAATTCCGGTATATAAAATAGCTTATGTTACCCGGGGATCTAGCTTCCCAACGGTGGAAGAGTTATCGCAACCCGGCTAGTACTTTTTGAGTTTTACATTACATATACTCATACAAAAATACAATTCGTTCCTCTATACAATATTAGTAAAGATTCGATGGCTTCCAAAAAAGGCCTAAGCGACATTTTTGCTCAAAACGAGTTGAGTATGCAGTTTGAATCACCTTTTTTTTCTACGTCGATTGGTCTAGATTTCATAGCTGTATGACGGACTTTGATGTCGCTTACGTATCAGAGATTATGTGTTTTGTACAAAACTTTGCTTTTGTTAAACTTTAAACCACTCTCCTGTAAAATTACTTAAATGTCGCTTAGGCCGTTTTGGCTGGAAGCCGTATATTATATTTTTTTCGTGGCGTGGGTTTCATGCTCGACCATCCTTTACCGGACACACATCCCACCCGTTTTTACATCCTGGGTCACACTTATGGAGTTTCTGTAAGAATCATATTCAAATAACCTTGTTGAGAACGTCTGTGGTCCAGTTGGTCACATACTTGACTTGTGATCGGGGGAGTTCGCGGGTTCGAGTCCGGTTACTGGACGTGTACCAATCGAACTCTTTTTCAGAGCCTATGTACGCAACGCAACACTCATACGATGAAGGACAACATCGTGATGAAACCCGCACACCACAAGGCGTGTGAACCCTATAACGGCGATGGACTCACTCCCTGTCACGTCGGGTTAAATACGCTTGGTAAACCGTGGGCATTTACTTTAGCACGTGCCTCTGCCTACCCCGCTTTGGGATTAAAAGGCTTGAAGTGTATTTTTTTTATTGATAGCTTGTCTGCCTGACCTAATTTAAACTGCATAACAGACGCAACTCGTGCACATAAAATGTACGAAACTTTACAAACGAAAGCAGTATTCACAGAAAACTTAAATATCTAAAGGTCAAAGATAAATGTAAAACTCGTTGAAAGGACTTCCAACATTATTACATGAAATGAGAGTACGTTTTTCGACTTTGGAAGCGAAAATTTTAAAATTAACTTGTTATTATTTGAATTTTCGCTATTTCCGCTTTGTGAAATATGCCAGCGGAGGTTGGACGGGAAGCCGGCTTTCAGTGGGTTAATTATGTTCTGAACGAAAATTTCCAGTTTTATTTACCGAAAGGGGGTGGCTTAGTTCTCCTTTGATGGTTTTTGTTAATGTACATTTTATAGGAATAGTTCTTTTTTTATTTATCGTAAAAAAATGTACTTTATGTTCATTGTACTTCGCTATCACTGAATAAAAAGTCGCTTCCCGCTGTCTGTCCGTATGTCTGCTTAGACCATTAAAACTACGCAACAAATTTTAATGTTGCATGTGCATGAAGTCTATTTAAGAAACCCTTAGTACCAGCATTGCATCATTTAAGTACATTTTTGAGTGGCACCATTGTATGTTTCATGGTACATCATTTATGCAATAAAGTTTGAGATACTAACATATTTCAATGAGTTGAAATAAAAACATTTTTTTAACTAAGTTATCTACAAAAGATCCCGATGAGAGGATCAGAAGACCCGGGAAGTCAGTTAAAGTCATCAATTGGATTCTTATGACCTAACACTATAACCCTAATTTCGCACCGACCTTAGAAATATATATATATAAAAGAAAGTCGTGTTAGTTACTCCATTTATAGCTCAAGAACGGCTGAACCGATTTGGTTGAAAATTGGTGGGAAGGTAGCTTAGAGACGCGGGGGAAAGGCATAGATAACTTTTTACCCTGAATCTTGTTGTCGCGTCGCTATACTAGAGGGCGTTATGTTTGTATGCCATAACTAAAATCGCCTAGTATATTATAAAACAGCTATGCCCATATGTCACTCCTGGCGGGTTTTTGCTTTTTTCTTTGTTATTGCGAATATAGGGTAACGATGAAATGTGACACGGTGGGTCCGGAAGCTCAACGGCGGCGGGCATTGGTACGCAGCAATGGAAGAGATCTTTGTATATGAAGGGCCCTAATACCCCGGTATGCTAGGTATCATACAGTGGCGTTGCACACCATTGATATGGCAAAAAGACACTGCCTACCTTAGTATTTTGGCTACCCGACCTAATAATAGAGTTATTGCTAGAACTTTTTTGTTGTACTCACGACATAGGCTAACGAAGGTCCTGTGTTTTGTGGGTGAGTATCAACTCACCCACGATAGGTAGGTGCCTATATTTCGTAAAGACAAGTTACCTATACATAGGTGTCAATCCTTGAGGATTACTGCCTATCTTGTCGTAAAAACCAGTGCACGCCACTGAGGACATAAGTAAGTATAAATCATTTTCTAAAGAAACGCGCACTGACATGATATTAAATGTTTAAAACGGATATTATGTACATGTAACTGTGTCGAAACGTCGGCCAAACAACGAAGGTAAGCTGAATGCTTATCTTTGGTTAATCTTCGCGCTATAATACCCGTTTTAAACATTTAATATAAGTTAGTATAGTCATGGGGATCGCAAGACACGACCGAGGAAACTCCAGAGAACGGGCAGCAGAGCTCTCTGTGAATTAGACTATTTATATCTATTTAATCACATTTGTCACATAAATACAAGTTACATTACAAGAAAAGGAACAGCACTATAAAAAAAACATTGAAAATAACAAATAGATATAAGATAGACGAGTTGGACGTGGCAAATGCAAAAGGGCTCTGATTCAGAATGTGCTGAGAATGATGTGGATACGCACAGCGTTCCCAGCGCTATTTAAAAAAACAGCGCTAGTATTGTTATTTCATTGGATATTGTAGTAAATAATTAAATAAAGTATGTCATTATAATGTAAATAATAAAATAGGTATAAATAGTAAAATAGGCGGTCATTGCGGAGCATGAAAGGCGTGACATTGAATGACAGGATAAGGAATAGTGTAAGAGAATGTTGCGGTTTGAAGGAAGACGTAGTGACCAAGATTGAAAAGTGCATGCTTCGGTGGTTTGGGCCTATGGAGAGAATGGATGAAAGTCGATTGACTAAAGAGATTTATATGGGTGATGTAATGGGCCGGGTGAGTAGAGGTCGCCCGAGAAGGACATATACAGACCAGATTGGTGATGTCCTGGCCGAAGGTGGCGTGAAAAGTACTCGAAACCGGAGGTCATGTATGAAAAGATGTATGAATGTTAGATGAAGCGAAAGGGGTATG
>SJJU01013642.1:0-10175 GCA_012932125.1 Conopomorpha cramerella
TAGTAGCCGATTCTCAGACCTTCTGAATGACGCATATAAAATTTGATAAAAATCGGTAAAGCCGTTTCGGAAGGATACGGTAACTAACATTGTAACAAGGAATTAAGGTATAAAGTTTTAAAAGTGCTAGGCATATGTCGATAAAGTATTGGTACGTACCATTGGGACTTTTTAAGATACTATGTACGCAACGAAAAGGTCATACGGTGATGGAAAACATCGCGATGAAACCCGCATACCACAGGGTGTGTGAACGCTATAACGGTGACGACTCAGCCCCTGTCACGTTGGGTTAAATACGCTGATTTGGTAAACTAAGTGTAAACATTCGCTTAACAAATGCCTCTGCCTGTGAAGAGTATTTTAAAAGTGCTGGGTTCTGTGAACAAATTGTCAGCTACAAGTTTACTGCGATTAGATAAGCAGGAAACAGAAACTTTGCATATTTATCTTTTCGATCGCATCAGTCCCTTTGTCAAGGGGTAAACGAGGTAAAGGCGACTGCAATTTATCAATATTACCATAACATTTTATCATTCATATCATTACAGTCATTATCATTAATATACGTCACGTTTATGTACCAGGGGGGAGGGCGGAGGTCACAATTAATTTTGCGTTTTTTGCATTTTATTGTTATGACAGAAAAAAGAATGAGATACACTATTCAGTTCTTAATGCATTTTATCATATCACATTATGTATCTTTCATACTTTTTTTTAGTATAAAAGAAACCGGTCTAGGGTTTGTTATTCGTGCCCGTATTAGTTAGTTCCGGTGAGGTTCAACCTTAGTGTATTAGAACAAATGATTGACCAATTTCTCTCTCTCTCTGTATCTTTCTCTTCACCCAGGGCACCCTGGCGGTGCAGAGGTCCCTGTCTCTTTGACTAGGGTATAGTAGGCATTCATAAGTATAACAAAAAATACTCTACACCGTCAAATAAGCGAATGGAATCCCTATGAAATCGTACTGTTTTGCGCAAAAAGTTCGTTATAGGGATTTTGAAGGCTATTTACCTACCTGTAAATCCTTGATTATGAAACCAGATCGTCTTCCGTCCAATCTATTATTGGACGAAACTTAAGAGAAGTAAGCACGAAATGCACGTAAATGCGCCAATGTTATCATATTGGTCAAAACAGCAACGAAGACAAAGGATGAAAACAAAGATTTGCTTTTGTAATACCCCGCGCTTTTATTGCGCGCGATTTCAAAGTTTTACTTTGCTCACAGCTTTCGAACTTTTGTATCAAATGTCCCGCGATTTCATTCGCGTAGTTTCAGTATTTCATATAATCATAGTAACACCCACTTTACAGCGAAGCGTCAGTTAGGATCGCGATTAAAAGATTCCTTTGTCTTTCTCTTGGTCCTCCTGGTTAAGCTACCTTCCCCACCACTTTTAAGCTATGTGGGTTCAGTCGTTTTTTATTAATAAAGAGTTACAACTTTTAACTCGACTTTAATTCACGTACTTGCTACTTAAAAGAAATGCTGAAATCCTAACATATGTTGAAGTGGTGTTATTATGAGTTATTTTCACTGTTTTGTGTATTTCTGGTTAATTAGATGATTAATAATGTAGTTTGATAAATATTTACGTACATTACCTGCGCGTACCCATCGACTTTTGAATGAGGTAAGCATCTAATTTTGGCTTAGTAGTTACGTATTTCAAAGTGCAGAATGAATTTTATAAGAAAATTCACTCAATAAATACAATGATGGATTAGCAATCGCCAATATTCGTAAATCTTCGTTAACAGCCACATCAACTTTTTTTTTACTCTGCGTGTATTGTACACGTGCTTTTTTCTAGCTTTTGTTATAACTATTATTTTGTATATTTCCTACGTCAGTTTTATTAGCAATATGGCTTCCCTATTTCAATAACCTTGAATCAATATAGGTACGTATGAGTAAAATCTATAATCATAAGCTAACTCATAAACATTTCTAAAATATTTTCCACTCGTTCCAAAACCAGTTCAAAGAGAGAATATGTTTTTGCGAGAACAAAATTAGAATAATTAGATCGTTTATTTTCGGCCGTAAATATCCTAAGAGCTCATGTTTTTTAAATATTTGAGTTGTTTGCATGAGGATTACAGTTTAAATTAACGAACTTCTATTTAAATATAATAATATCGTAGGGTAGAGATTTGAGAAACCATTACGCTCTTTGTGTTTTGCCTCATTTGTGAGCCTAAATACGCCTACAATGGCAAATTACTGACGTCAGTCGTATCGCTTAAAGAAAAAAGGTAGGTTCAAACTTAGCTGGCGCCATCTATCATAACCAACGGAAACAAGGGCTCAAAATGTTGACAACATAATCAAGATCTTCAAGATCGTTTTTGGCAACGTTCGCTTCTATTAAGGATTTAAGAAGATTAAGGACCAGAGAGACTTAGTGAATCTTCAGGAAGAAGCTGAATTTATGGGACTGCGAATCAACGGACGACATACAAGTAAAATCAAATTACATGGATCCTATTTAGCTTAATAGCCGTTACCTTGAATCAGTCGAAGCAAAATAATCGGCTTAGGCAATGACGAAGACATAAGAGGCAAAATAGACTCGTCCATGTGGTGAGTACAGACATTATAAAAGGATACTATACGAAACCAGCAATACAATTTTTTTCATGCTGAAACTACGGGATCGTACAAGACCTCGCTCTCTAGTGGGCTGAGGTGTTGGTTTACAAAACCCTACCTAACTCTTGGCGTACGGGACATTTCTACATTCATAAAACAAGCTGCTTTAGCCTTCATTTTTTGGAGTTGTCATAAAATCATTTATTTATATATTTGGTTTACCAACGACGGTTACACTTGAACTTATAATACAACATAATCTTCATGGAAACAATAGGTTAAGTGCACAGTCAATTACAGGCAAATACCACAGTACATGTTACAATTACTTATAAGTCATCATATTTGTATATTTAAAAAGAAAAAAAAATTATAATTTCACGTGGCGAAATTATAATCATTCCAGCTTGCTATGCGTCCATATGATACACCTCCCCACAATAACCCCCACAAATATCACACTTGTGATTTCCCCTCATGTATTAACCAGATCGTCATATCGCCTCGAAGGAGCTTTAACCACACTGTGGGTAGACCTCTCATTTCAGACCCCTCACAACAGTATTTAACTTTACATTTGCAAACATCTACATTTTATAAATTCTTCATCTTTACAATTTCCTACCTATTTATAATGCAAAACGCTACCAGCTTAAAATTATAAATGAACAATTTAAAAACAAATCAAAACGTCCCGGGAGATAAAGAAACATTTACAAAATTTATTGTTTGGAAAGAAAAACAAGTGTCGCTCTGGGACTCGTAGAGTTGATACTTGTTGCTGCAAGTAATAAGTATATCTTTTCCAAGGTTCAAAAGAAATGTCATCTGTATTTAAAAAGTTAACATGTATCGCATGAGAAAATTCAAGTTTTGTTTAAAAACAAATAATCGTTATAATTGGTTCAGACTTGGCGAAGTTATCCTCGAACACACACTGTCCAGTTGAGAAACTTTCTCCTTTTTTCTAGTCGGTAAAAAAATATCATCATGATGAGCCCATACTTGTCCACTGCTGGACGTAGGCCTCTCCAATTGTACGTCACTTTGAATTGATTATCATCAATTGTGCCAGGTAACAATGTTTCAGTATGATTGTGACAAGTGACAATGCCTCTAGTACAAACGTTACGAGTTCAAATACACTGAGAGTCACTTGAGATAAGTTGCTAAGCTAAGCTTGGGTGTTTTATCTATAAGTGTAGGTACTGAAATGTACAATTTTATTAAGTAAATACTTATCCCCACCTTCTCCGGCTAGAATAAAAATCGTGTCCTAATTACACAAGTTACTTTAGCAAGTCGGTTTTATTTTTATGTAATTACTACATTTTTTGTTTACACAGCGCTCTTACTGATGGATAAAGAAGGAATTGTACAAATTATTCGGCCCTTAGGTCTTCCACGGCGAGAATGTTCAACATACGCAAAAGTAAGTTCAAATAAACACGTTTACTTTAACTTTTTATGCAAAATGTTCAAAGACGAGTTTATTTCTTCAGTGAACAAATCTATCTTCACTTTGGCTACAAGTTGCTGGCCAGAAAACTTTTGGTAAGTTGTTCGTTTTCATTGTACTTAAAAAATGAAATTAATCTATACTAATAATAAATCTGTAAGGGTCGGTCATGGAGTAAGTTAGTTTGTTTTCAGAGATATTGTGTTTATAGGCTCAATATACGATACTGAAACTAATTTCACGTTTTTTAGAATTTTTTTCTGTATGTGTGTATGTATGTATGTATGTATGTTCCTCCATAACTCTTAAACCAATTATCCGAATTTGATGAAATTTGGTATAAAAACATATAGACATCTGGGACACAGGCTAGGCTATTTAAATTCTAGCTCCAGTTATGATAAGACGTGGCCCCCATACAAACCTAATTTATTTTTTCGAGTATCTGCATGTTTAGCTGCTTATTATGTTGAATGAGGTGATTTTATTCAGATTTTGTTTACACTATTATAATCAAATACATCTAAAAGAAGAGTATACCAAAAATCATCGCTAGAAGTAGTAAAATGACGGAGTACTGATCAAAAACTCTGATCGCATTTTCGCCTAGCGCGGCGCGTGCGAGTTTATGACGCGGGGCGCGGGGAGCGAGTGTCTATAAAACGTCGAATTATGTAGCAGCGTCCAGTCCATTAAATACATATATATGCAAACATAAAGGCAGCGACCAAGCGACATTCGGGGTACAAAACGAACACGACGAAGTGTTGCGGTACCAATCTGGACGATATGTAAGCAGTTCGGAAGCAGTTTGGCGCATCCTGTCGTTTCCTATACACGAAAGATTTCCTCCTGTTACTCATTTGGCTGTCCATCTCGAGAATGGGCAGCGCGTCTACTTCACTTTGAATAACGTGAGGGATAGAGTCGATGATCCAAAAAATACGACGTTAATGGCATTCTTCAAACTCTGCCATGATGACGAATTCGCTAAAACATTGCTCTACGAAGACGTGCCATCATACTATACGTTCGACAAACAACGTGGCGTCTTCAATCGTAGGAAGCGTGGTAGTATCGTAGTGTTACTGGCATCTTTAGAGAAAACGTACTCGGTAGGGTGTACACAGTACACAGTACATCCAAGCAATAGCGAATGCTACTTTCTACGGTTGCTACTTCATCACGTACGAGGACCGTCGTCGAATGCCTTAAATCTGTGGACGGCTTAGTTCATCCAACCTACCAAGCAGCATGTAGAGCACTACATCTGCTTGAAGACGATTCTAACTGGGATAACACATTGCGAGAGGCGTGCATCAGTGACAACGCCGCTAAACTTCGCCAACTTTTTGCTGTTATGTTGGTCTTCTGTAACCTGTCGAATCCAAGCGATCTTTGGGAGAAGTACCGCCATAACTTCTGTGAAGACATCACGAGGGAGATTCAGAGACGTACCCTCAATGTTGAGGAATGTAGACCCGACATAGAAAATCGTGGTTTATTACAACTTCAGGATTTCGTGATCTCTATCGGCGGAAATCCTCTGGGTGGATACGGACTTCCTTCTCCTCAGATGATGAGCGACGCAACAATAAGCAAGGAGTATGCCGCTGAGACGAGCTATAATATTTCCGAAATGAATAGTTTGGTTCGAGAAAATGAGCCAAAACTAACAACTGTGGAACAAACAAATATATACAATCGAGTCGTGAACAGCGTTAAATCTAAATCGGGTGAAATCTTTTTCATTGACGCCCCGGGAAGAACTGGAAAGACTTTTTTGATAAATCTGATTTTAGCAAAAATTCGAAAAGATGCCGACATAGCTTTTAGGGTGGCATTCTCTGGGATAGCAGCAACATTACTGCCCGGGGGTAAGACAGCTCATTCAATGTTTAAAATACCTATAGATCTAGATCGCTCCGACAATCCTGTTTGCGGCATCTCAAAAAATAGCGAAAAAGCAAAAGTGCTGCGAGACTGTGCTCTCATCGTGTGGGATGAATGCACGATGGCAAACAAAAAAGCAGTGGAGGCTGTTGACCGCACGTTACAGGACATGAGAAACAATAGCAAAGTTATGGATGGTGTCACATTCCTCTTTTCTGGTGACTTCCGTCAGACTCTCCCCGTCATCAGCAGAGGTACGCGCGCTGATGAAGTAAACGCCTGTCTCAAACGATCCCTTCTCTGGTCCAATGTAAAAAAGCTCTCACTTACCGTCAATATGAGAGCTCAACTCGGAGGGGATTCACTGACGGGAGAGTTCTCTGATCTGCTGTTGAAGATAGGTAATGGTACAATGACCGAAGTGAATGGCGAAATTCAGCTTCCACTTTCATTATGTAAAACTGTTACTTCGGTTAATGAGCTGATCGCCCAAGTTTATCCTGACATAGAAAATCTGTCTAGCAAGGAAATCTCTTGGCTCTGCGAAAGAGCCATTCTCACCCCAAAAAATGATGAGGCGGTTGCTATTAATAACGCAATTTTAAGTATGTTCGAGGCCCCCGAAATGGTGTTCCATGCCATTAATAGGGTAGTTGATGATGGCGACGCTACTAACTACCCGATCGAGTTTCTCAACTCTTTGAATGCTCCTGGACTTCCGGCACATACGATAACGTTAAAAGTTGGTGCTCCCATAATGCTGCTGAGAAACCTAAGCGCCCCCAAGCTATGCAACGGCACCAGGCTTCTGGTGAAGTCGTTACAAAGAAACGTCATCGAGGCGACCATACTAACAGGTTGCGGCCGAGGGGAAGACATGTTCATCCCGCGTATCCCTCTCATCCCCAACAACTACCCGTTCGAGTTCAAGCGTGTACAGTTCCCTGTGAGCGTCTGTTTCGCTATGACTATAAACAAGTCGCAGGGACAGACGCTCCGCACTGCAGGTGTAGATCTCCGCACGAGCTGCTTCTCTCACGGACAGCTGTATGTTGCTTGCTCAAGAGTGAGCAGCAGTAACGATCTTTACATCTGCACTCCCCATAACACAACACACAACATCGTTTACAAAGAAGCGTTACAATAAGATCATGACGACTGCTACCACCTTACTATATGATTAGCATCCCTTTAAATCACGCAATAAAAATGTTATTGCACCTAATGCTTCGTAAAAATCGAAATGTACGCGAACGGAGTCGCGGGCACAGCTAGTTTCTCTATAAAACAAACAGTGAGACTAAGTTTTTAAGGAAACAATAGAGCAGCAGGCATTTGTTTGAAACCGCAGTTATTTCAGAATTTGTTCCAGTTCCTCATATTTTACGAAGATAAAAGCAAAGAAAGTGCTAGATGAAATGAACTTTCAAGCTTAATTAAACTTAAAACCACTGCGAACACGGATCAGTTAAGACAAGCGTAAATAGTATAAGAAACACAATGAAAACAACCGAAGAGGTCTCTTCAGACCCCAAACTTAATTTTCTTAAATAAATCGAGGAGTCTCCTCAAATAATTCCCGCGGGACTCTTTGGAGACAAACTTGATGTTTTGTCGGGAAAAAAAGGAAGAAAATGGTTTTTGGAAGTGATATTTTGCACCGAAACAAAATGTGTTTTCTGAAATTCAATTAATGGTGAACAGCTGAGCAAAACGATAAGAAAGCTATCACGAAACCACGTAAAAACTCGTATCCATCTCAGATCCAATTCTTAAGGATAGAAGTGATAATATAGATGCTGAAGATCTTGTTTGAGAGCTGAGAGGACTGTTAGTGGCTAGTTAGTTCAAAAGTGTATCTAGGGTAGTTCAAAAGTACTGGATCCACGGAAATAGAACACTGGTTTTTTCATTGGAAAAAAGAACAAAAGAAATCTGTTGACAACAAAACAAACAAAAAATAAATTGAATATTCGACTTTTTGAATGAACATGCTTTCTTTGTTGCGCTTATTAATGACAACAGAAGGTTCTTATGAAAGAAAAAAATGACATCCACTGCTGGTCATAGGCCACCCTGGAGGGTATGCTAATAGTTAAGACAGGACAACGTCTGTCGAGTCCACAAGTATTACATAAAAATCAATGCCACTTTTCATTTTAATGTTATAACTCAACAATGCCTTTACCGATTTGGCTAATTTTGGTTTGAATTATTTTGTGGAAGTCCAGAGAAGGTTTGTGCGTAGAAAGAAAAATTTAAAAAAATGTCTTGAAATTGTGGTTGCAGGTACTACTAAGCTACGCGAACGTAATACGAGGCGTTCTTCTAGTTTTATATAGTTTATTATGTTGTTGGTAGGTATTGTGTCATCACGTATCAGTGGCGTGGCACACCATATTTAGGCAAAAATATCACTGGCTACATTAGTATTGTAGCTTCCCGGCCTAATATGAGTTATTGCTAGATCTTACGTCTTAGCACGTAATGCATGCTGTGGCAACCTGTAATTAAGTCCAACGCTCGCCCATCGTTTTTGTTTGTTAAGATTCTGTAATTTTTTTTCTCTGTGTATGACTTGTTTGGTTGTCCCTTAAATAAATAAAATAATCTTTTTTGTTTACTCACGTCAGAGAGAGGCTAAACAAGGTCCTGAGTTTTGTGGGTGAGTAGATAGGTTACCTATATTTCTTAAAGACAAGTTACCTATACATAGGTGTCAATCATTGGGGATCACTGCCTACCTTGTCGTAAAAGCCAGTGCACGCCACTGTCACGTATTTTAATCATTCCTATTAGTATAATGAATGTAATGTTTTATTTTAGTTCCAAACTTCGAGTAATAAATTCCGTTTATTTGAACAGAATTTATTACCTTACCTTCTTCTCTTCCTTGAAAATGCATCAACGTAAAATCAATAAACCATAGCAACTCCTTGTAATGTATTTTCTAATAAATTCCTGAAGTATTGTCTATTGAGAAGATTAAACATCGACACTTGAAAAGTTCTCCAAAGTCCCTTTGGATGGGAGGGTAATAAAGTTATCTTATAAATTTCCTTTCACGTAGATATTTTCAAACGTTATCACACTTCAGTGATTAAAGACAAAATGTATTTGAAACTCGAAAAGTGAGTTTATCACTTGTCAAACGCGCTGAGTACGGTCTTCTTTACCTCAATAAGTAATATGTTAAAATAACTCTCTAAGATTTTTTTGCTACATAGGATTTTTTGGCGTTTGAACATTTTTATTATATTTTTAAACCGTAAAATATTTTCTTTACACTAGGACTACATGTAGGCAAGCAATTATGGCTTGTTTTTTTTTTGTATAGCTATACTAAAATCTGTTTTATCTTCGAACCGTTTCATTAGGTACAGCGGTCCTAGACACGAGCCTAATACGAGTACACATAATAAGGACACTTTCCAACAATATTAATTGAAATTGGAAATTGAACTAAGAGTCCCGAGAAGTTCAATACCACTTACCTGTAATAATTGATTTATCCTTTTAAGTACTACAAGAAAGACAGAAGACTTTGAAGGTACTACTATAGGTCCTTAAGAGGTTTCTAAATTATTTTAGTCGTCATTGTTCTATAACTAACTATTGGTAGGTACCTCGCTATTATTCGCGATGATTAATTGAATAAGTTACACGTGAAAGCATAACAAACAAACTCAGTTCCACATTTATAACATTACCAACTTAATTATAAATTAGAATTCTGTACTTGAGCATATTGATAGTCATGTAATCAAAGATATCCGAATAGGATAATAAATACTAGTAACAATAAAAGTACGTTTGTTTAATACGTCTTCACACAAAAACTACTGACCCGATTGTAATTAAACTTTGCAAATAATATAGCTTATATATTTTTTTTATTGTATATTAGTCAGTTTCATATTTTTTTAAATAAAATTTGCAATAATATGAAAAATAAAAACACTTCACGCCTTTTAATCCCAAAGCGGGGTAGGCAGAGGCACTTGCTTAGTAAGCAAATGCCTACAGTTCACCAAGCGTATTTAACCCAACGTGACAGGAGGTGAGCCCATCGCCGTTATAGGGTTCACACACCTTGTTGTGGTGTGCGGGTTTCATCACGATGTTGTCCTTCACCGTACGAGCGTTGCGTTGCGTACATAGGCTCTGAAAAAGAGCCCCATTGATACACGTCCAGTAGCCGGACTCGAACCCGGGAC